>VMBQ01016935.1:0-10546 GCA_007657795.1 Dreissena rostriformis | reverse complement strand
ATGCATTATGCCCAGTTTTCTCAGAACACGACACATATATGTGCGGCTGCTTCATATCTCCTATACTCTTAAATGGATTTTCATGGAAGGTCATTGAGACAATGTTCAGAAGGCAAGAGAGCCATACTGACTCAAGGTCGAGTGCATATTTCAAGGAACAAGTTTTGACCTTTATTTTTGTGTCCAGTTCATATGTCGTATACCTTTTCAAGTACTTTCAAGAAACATGTCGAAAGTGTAAAGGTTATTGAGATTTAATTCTGAAGGGATGACTCAGTAAAGCCAGCTCAAGGTCAGGGTCACACTCGAAGATGAAAAGTTTGAGCGATCATTTTTGTTTCCGCTTTATATCTATTATCCTTTTTAATGATTTTTATGGGAAAAAAATGATTATATATTTTGGTCCTTGAGAAAATGCTGGCTCATGGTCACTTGAAGGTTAATAGTTTATCCTCCGTTTTTGTATCAGCTTCTTAATCTCCTATTTCCTTTGAATGATTTTCTTGAAACTTGAATGATATGTTTTGCTCATATAGACTTACTCTGGAATGGGCTTGATTTTGTGGGTAGAAAAAGCTGACACATTTAGAATCCTTTCAAAATCACATACTGTATAAACCGTTATCATTTAAAGAAAACTAACATTGTTGGATAAAATGGGTAAGCATTGTTTATACCTGTAGATTAGATGAGTTGTCTTGATCTGGATAACACCTATTGAGACAATTGTGGCGTGTTCTGAGAAAACTGGGCAAAATGCTTGTGCGTAAAGTGTCATCCCAGATTAGCCTGTGCAGTCCGCACAGGCTAATCAGGGACGACACTTTCCGCCTAAACTGGATTTTCGCTAAGAAGAGACATCCTTTAAATGAAAAATTCCATAAAAGCGGAAATTGTCGTCCCTGATTAGTCTGTGCGGACTGCACAGGCTATTCTGGGATGACAATTTACGCACAAGAATTTTGCCCAGTTTTCTCTGAACACGCCACAATTAGTAAATCATGCCATTTCAAGGTCTCATGCCATCTCATGGTCAAGTGTCACACTTCAAGGTCAAATATTGGAACCTATATTCTTGTGTCTGCTTGATATTTCCTATTCTAATTGAAGGATTTTCATGACAAATTAATCTTAACTAGCTCAAGGTCAAGGTTAACACTTGAAAAAGAGAATCATGGTAGGGATATATCTGGATCTTCTTGGAATGCCTAGTTGCAAATAATCTGAAATATATTTTAAGCCTTTAAATACAAAAACTCTTTCCTTAGGGGATATTGTTATGATTGTTTAAAATTTATTTTCAATTTTAAGTAAACAACATTTTTGTTTGAGCAAATTGTATTTATTAAGCAATGCCTCTTAAGTAATTTAATGACATTTGCTTCTGAAAGAAGTAATTATCAAATTCAAATGCAGTTTAGCCTGAAATACTGTATTGAAGATGTTTAGTTCATCACTGGATGTTTTTACTTATTTATTTTGTAACGAATATTTCAAAACAAATCAAAAGACACAAGCTACAAACTTTTTACTGTTTTGCATGCACATTTTCGATGTACAAAATTGTGTCAGTTATTTTCGCACCTAGGCCACTCTGCATATTGTGTGCAAATGAGGCATATAGGCCCATGTGACTTTCTATGCCTAAACTTTATTTTCGCGTATTGATTTCAGTCATGTGTCATAATTTTTATTTTTTTTATTTTTATGATGTGTATATTTTTCAGTACGCTACGAGGCCATTGCTGATGCAGGGACAGCCCATCACATTTTGGTGTTTGGTTGTGAGAAGTTGGAACATGATAAAGATTCCATGTGGTAAGTGGCACATTCAGGTGTTTGGTTGTGAGAAGTTGGAACATGATAAAGATTCCATGTGGTTAGTGGCACATTCAGGTGTTTGGTTGTGAGAAGTTGGAACATGATAAAGATTCCATGTTGTAAGTGGCACATGCTGGTGTTTGGTTGTGAGAAGTGGAACATGCTAAAGATTCCATGTGGTAAGTGGCACATGCTGGTGTTTGGTTGTGAGAAGTTGGAACATGATAAAGATTCATGTGGTAAGTGTAACATTGTGGTGTTTGGTTGTGAGAAGTTGGAACATGATTAAGATTCCATGTGGTAAGTGGCACATTTTGGTGTTTGGTTTTTAGAAGTTGGAACATGATAAAGATTCCATGTGGTAAGTGGCACATTTTGGTTTTTGGTGTGATAAGTTGGACCATGATAAAGATTCCATGTGGTAAGTGTAACATATAGGTGTTTGGTTGTGAGAAGTTGGAACATGATAAATATTCCATGTGGTAAGTGGCACATTTAGGTGTTTGGTGGTGAGAAGTTGGAACATGATAAAGATTCCATGTGGTAAGTGTAACATTCTGGTGTTTGGCTGTGAGAAGTTGGAACATGATAATGATTCCATGTGGTAAGTGGCACATTCTGGTGTTTGGTTGTGAGAAGTTGGAACATGATAAAGATTCCATGTGTTAAGTGGCATTTTTTGGTGTTTGGTTTTTATATGTTCGAACATGATAAAGATTCCATGTGAAAGTGTAACATTCTGGTGTTTGGTTTTTTAGAAGTTGGAACATGATAAAGACTCCATGTGGTAAGTGTCACATTCAGGTGTTTGGTTTTGAGAAGTTGGAACATGATAAAGAATGCATGTGGCAGATAACAGATTACTAAATTATAATTATGTATAGTTAACTTTATTCCTGGGCCTTCATTTACATTTTGCATTCATCTTAATGTACAGTTGGTTTCACCATCCACAAGCATGTGTTCTTGTAGGCTGATAGTCATACTATTATTTCAGGTTGTGTGGGAAGGTGTGTGTTGGGGATCAGATCATATTTGTCTGGGCCAAGAATGCCGACCCATTGACCATACTATTATTTCAGGTCGTGTGGGAAGGTGTGTGTTGGGGATCAGATCATATTTGCATGGGCCAAGAATGCCGACCCATTGACTTTGCCAAAAGGTATGACATTTTCCTCTTTTTTTTGCAACTGTTCGAGCTTTAAAATTTTATAATCCATTCTGGTGTCAGCTTGGATACTGGGTATAATAATATGTTGTGGAACCAGAAATTGTCTGTGTTACTCCTACAGTTTTTCATTTGAAATTTCACATTCTGTTTTAAATTGTTTATACCAATACCATCATATACTATTTCGGTAGTTAAATAACTTCAGCATTTAATGAGATTTTAAAGCAAATAATTGCAAAAAGCAAACTGTAACACTTCAACACTCTCTTGTGTGTTTTTTTTTAAATGAGGTTTACCTTTATTAAGTCAATGTTGGATTGTTATTCTATGAGATAATAGAATTACAGAGGGATTAAATATCACCCTCTGCCCCCACAATATAAATTTGTGAGTAGTGTTGTATTAAAAAATACTGGCAAGAAAGCTTTTAAAACTTACAGTGCATGCCCACTCATCAGTAATCTATTATATCATTCTGTAATTCTATTGACACATATAATAACAATCAAATGTCAGAATCCATTAAATGATTATAGCTTGCATGCATTTTAAAGTTAAGTTCATAAATGTGGTGTAAATTGTGTTTTAAAAGCATTTGCTTTGTTGTAATTTTTAGCTCGGCTGTTTTCGAAGAAAACCCGAGGTATTGTCATAGCCCTCTCGTCTTCCGCTGTCCGCGTCATCGTCGTAGTCGTCCGAAAACTTTAACATTGGCCATAACTTTTGCAATATTGAAGATAGCAACTTGATATTTGGCATGCATGTGTATCTTATGGAGCTGCACATTTTGAGTGGTGAAAGGTCAAGGTCATCCTTCAAGGTCAAAGGTCAAACAAACTTTTTTTTTTTTCATGTGTATCTCATCGACCTGCACATTTTGAGTGGTGAAAAGGTCAAGCTTAATGATGACCTTCATGGTCATAGGTCAAAAAAACAAAATCCAAGCACCCATAGCCAAGCGTTGGCATCCGCTCGACAGTGCTTTTGTTATAATAATGGTGTGTATCATTATTTCAAGACTCTTATAATTTATATATAATTATGTGGTGAATCAATATAGCAATATGTTAAAACATATATGAATACATTAAATTATTTCAACATTTTGCATAAATATGATTTAAATATGATATGCTTGATTGCATGTTTATTACTGTTAACCCTTCATTGTTGCTTTTAGATGTTGGACAACATATAGGAAAAGGGACCTCAATAAACTACATTGTGGTGCAGATACATTATGCAGTTCCTTTGCAAAGTAAGCCAAATAGTGATGTATTATATTTTAATTTATCAATTAAATGCTGTTTACAATCATGGATTAATGCAGACTCTTTAAAACTCAAAACTGGTGTTAACTTACAGATATGTAGTGATAAAGAGGAATTCTTACATGAACTTAACAGCATATTCAACTTTTGCCATTAACAGCTTGTTTGTGCCATAAGTGGAGTTTAGATATAAAGAAGTGAAACTCCAGAAGCTGCAGCAGTATTGCATTTCTATCATACACCTTCATGGTCCTTTATTTATGGACAAAGGTGTGGGGCATCTGTGCCCTGTAGACAGTACTAGACACATGTCTTATTATGAAGTGCATTTCGCACTGGCTGAAATGTTGTTAAATTTTGGGAGACTGATGGATTGAAATGTTATAAATACACAGGTTGTATGCACCCCTTTGTAACATTTAGCTTTGCTTATGATGGACAGCATGTAAGTGCTGATATTTTTACTAATTTACAAAGCATTCTGCATAAATTAACAGGTCCAGACACTTCAGGAATCCGCCTGTATACCACACAGCAAAGGTAAGGGTACTGTTTTATATGCTAACTTAGCCATGTTGTTTTGCAAAATATATTCGAGCCTCTCTCTGCAAAAATTAGGTTTAATGCATGTGGGTAATGTGTTGTCCCAGATTAGCCTGTGCAATGTAAAGGGAGTGTCTTCTTAGCGAAAATCCAGTGAAGGCAGAAAGTGTTGTACCAGATTAGCCTGAGTGGACTGCACAGGATAATCTTAGACAACATTTAACACCCATGTAATAAACCCTGTTTTACTAGAGCCAGGCTCATTTTTCTTTTCACTTACAACATATTATCTTTTTATGCCCCCTTTAAAAAAAAAGGGGGGTATATTGTTTTTGGCCTGTCTGTCTGTCATTCTGTCTGTCTGTCTGTCCAAAACTTTAATAAATATTAAAGTTTTGTCATAACTTTTGCAATATTGAAGATAGCAACTTCATATTTGGCATGCATGTGTATCTCATAGAGCTGCGCATTTTGAGTGGTGAAAGGACAAGGTCAAAGTCATCCTTCAAGGTCAAAGGTATATTTTTTTTTAAATCAAAGCAGCGCATTAGGGGGCATTGTGTTGACAAACACATCTCTTGTTCATTCTACCCCTGTAGGGACGTTGTATTTTGGGTTCATTTAATCTTGCAGATGATCAGTCAGTTTGCTTTATAAAATGTTATGAGTCTGTGGAAAGAAAGATATACTTCCACATTTGTCAAACAATAAATTGAGACTTATCAATATGTCAGTACCATAAAAGGACATAAGTGTAGATTTTCATTCCCAGGGATCCATACATTAATTTTTTTTTAATGGAACGAAGCTCACAAAGTAGACCAGCATAAAATCTTAGTTAAAAGTTTGTAGAGTTAACTAGTGCCACTTGCTTTGTAGCGATTTAATTAAAATACTAAATATAACATCACATGTATGTGTGCAAAGACACTCTGTTTTTCATGCCAAATGATGCATACATTTCTGATTTATTAACCCTTGAACATATTTGACTAAGTTATGTTTGTAACAAAGCTCAAGTTTTTGGAATTTTTTAATTCTGCTCTTAAATGACTTGCTATTTGATTACTGTATACTTCTAATATTATTGTTCATATTTGAAATATTTATTTTGAAATTATTTGAATGGACTACATATTAAACATTTGAGAGCACTATCATTAGTTTATTGTCACATGTATAAGACAATACATATGAGCCTTGTTTAATGCATGTGCGTAAAGTGTCGACCCAGACCAGCCTGTGCAGTCCGGACAGGCTTATAAAGGACAACACTTTCCGCTTTTATATTATTTTTTGTTTAAAGGAAGTGTCTCTTCTTTGCGAAAATCCAGTTTATTCACATTCGTTAACCCTTTGCATGATGGGAAATTTGTCGTCTGCTTAAATGTTGTCTGCTGAATTTTTAAAATTAGCATTTTCTTTGATTTTTTTTCAAAGAATACTATCAGAATAGCAAACAGTTTGGATCCTGATGAGACGCCAGGTTCTGTGGCGTCTCATCTGGATCCAAACTGTCTGCAAAGGCCTTCAAAATCCGGTTCCAGCGCTCAAAGGGTTAAACCCCCTTTTCACAGAGTGGGGCTCATTTAATGATGAGGTTATCCTGTCTTCATCTCTTGTGGCCTTATACCTATACACACTTTTTTACAGACAGAAGTATATCTCTGGTATCTACCTGCTCCTGTCCTATGGAGTCACTATACCACCTGATACTGAAAGTAAGTCTGATTTATAACAATCATTAGGATTTGTTAGTGACATATTAGGGTATACATGTATTTTATAAAATTGTTTGATTTGGTTTGATAATTGTTACTGAAAAAGTATTAGTTTGAAATGGGTGTACATTGTTTATTAAAAATATTTGATTATGTATGTCAACATTGATCATTAGTGAACATACTGCAATCTTTTTTCACTAATGTTTACTATTTGTAGGATGGAACTATTTTTTAAAATATGTGAATTGTGTAAACCATGTTTAAATAAATTTTGTTTTCATTTATATTTTTCCTCCCAACAAGAGGTGTGTGGTAGTCAATAATATTTCCTAAAACATTTAACTGATAGCAGACTGGTTGAGGATGGTTTTGCCAAAATAACCTAGTTTTATATTCGTTTTATAATTTGTTTGAATTCGTTGTTCGCATGTACTGGTTTGTGTTGCAGAAGTCCATGTAGACTCCTCCTGCAAGTTTGACTGGGAGGACAGCATCATTCCCATTGGCTACAGGACCCACGCACACTCTCTTGGTAAGTGTCAATGAGCCTTGCTCTGAGAAATAGGGACTTAATGATTGTGTGTAAAGTGTGGTCCCAGATTAGCATGTGCAGCATTCACAGGCTAATCAGGGATGACACTTTCTGTTTTTATTTTTTATTTTTCATTCAAATAAGGTATCTTCTTAGTGAAAATCTAGTTAAGGTCTAAAGTTTCGTCCATACTTAGCCTATGCGGACTGCACAAGCTGATCTTGGACAACACTTTACGTACCTGCATTAAACCCTGGTTTCCGAGAGCCAGGCTCCGTTACATGTGTTGTAATGTGCTGTTATATTATTACCCATTGTAAAATGTTTTATCAATTATTATTTAAGATTTAATCAGATCTGAAATAACTGTTTCAGTATGCTCAAAATCGAAGTTTTGCGGAATTGTACAGTTTTTTTCTGATCGTTAGGAAAATGTTTGTATGGAATATTTCTAGAATCAAGTTCTAATATCTACCAAATTTAATGAAGAGTTATGCAGTTATTACTGTAAAAATGCATATTAACTACATTGGGCCTTGTAGTTTTTATTTGTATGCCCCTGAAGGTGGGCATATACTGATTGCACTGTCTGTCTGTATGTCCGTCTTTCTGTCACACTGTGCGTTTAGGTTTTGCGTTTAGGTTTCGAAAATGTGGAAAAAGGGGGCAAAATTATGTCATCCTATGGTGACAAGCCTTGTTATTTTTTCCGTACACCAAAATGCCTACAATTTGCCTTTATACTGTTTTCCATTCACAGTGTTTACACAGTTGTTGACTGTAATGTTACAGGAAAGGTGATATCTGGCTATAAGGTCCACAATGGAGTGTATGAGATGATAGGAAAGGGCAACCCACAGTGGCCACAAGTAAGCAATCAGAACAGTTTGGGAATGGATAAAGGTGTTTCTCTGTAAATAGAAATTGAAAATAGGAATATTAAAACGGAGTGTATATTATGTTCTTATGATTTCCAAACATGAATGCTATCAGTTTGATGTTTTTCATGTGTTTTTTTGCTTTTCAAAAAAGGGGGGGGGGTCATATAGTCAGTGCTTTGTCAGTCAGTCCTAACTCTTATTTTGATGGAATCGATTTGGCTCCGGTCTGCAACAAATTGTTCCCATATTAGTTACTGTCTCAGTTGATGCCCTTCTATCTGTCCATCTTTCTATCCTTCACACATTATTTCAGCATGAGATTTCTAACACTAGTGATTCTAAATTTAATTAAACTGAGTATGCATAGCTGGTGAAACCAAATTAGTTTCTCAGAAACAGAATATAATTTTCTGTCGTGAATTTATTATTTGCATGTGTGCGTTTTGTTTTAGTACTTGTTTGCTTGCTTGAACTTCTGTTTTTTCTTTTGCAGGCTTTTTACCCAGTTACCAATCATGTTGAGATCAATCCTGGGGATTTTTTGGTGAGTAATCTTACTGCTCCTGCACGACGCACTTATATAATTTTGGTATAATATCAGCTGTCAGTATGTCTCTAAATCTGTTTATCTCTTTCTTTGTCTTACCATAGGCTTAATTTTCTTCATTTTTCTGGCAGTTCAGACATATTTTATTAAACTCGTAACTAAAGGATTTCTTTAAAAATTCATTGAATGTTTTAATGACCTTGATATATCTAAACAAAACCCATATTCTGCTATACCTAAATTTGACAATGTCTTGTTTTGATCGTGTAATTCAATTTACGCTTTATTTAAGGTGAAGGTTGTTTTTGTTTTGTCCCAACGTCTTTATTTGGTTTACTCTCTTGATATTTTTTATAATAATGGATATAAGTAAGGTTATTGAGAGTAAATAAAAAACTTAACCATCCATAATTCAATTATTTAATCAGCTCAATTATTCATTGAATTGTTCGAGCTATACTACTCATCCATTAGTCATCGCTGGCATCTGCATAATGCTCTTGTTAAGGTTAACCCTTTGCATGCTGGGAAATTTGTCGTCTGCTAAAATGTTGTCTGCTGAATTTCTAAAATTAGCATTTTCTTTGATTTTTTTCAAAGAATACTATCAGAATAGCAAACAGTTTGGATCCTGATGAGACGCCACGTTCTGTGGCGTCTCATCTGGATCCAAACTGTTTGCAAAGGCCTTCAAAATTCGGTTCCAGCGCTCAAAGGGTTAATGTGCAACCACTCCATATCACTGTTCCGACCACAGACATTCAATTGGAACTTCACACATTTCTTCGGGAGCATCATGTACAATGTAAGGTCACTGACCAAGGTCCATAACTCTGACCTGCAATTAAGCAGAATTATGTAACTTTTAAGGTTCAAAATCTCCTTTTCTCTATATCAATAATATTAATTGAAATAAAACCTTTTATATTTGTTGAGAGTCTTTATAAACACTCACCTACCACAACCTTTAACTATTACCAGCATTTTAGCAGGATTATGTCCCCTTTTGTCTTTATAAAATACGGTTAAGGTTGGAAAGATTTAATTTAGGATTTGGTTTGCATGCAACAAGAACATATCTCTGTAACTTCTGCAGATTTTTAATAGAAACTTCCAGGGCCCTCAATCTGCGTTTTTTGGGGTCGAATATTGGCCCTATCCCCCATCAAAAAGTAAACTTTTTTCCCCTATTTTTGGGAAAAAAAATCCCCCCTTTTTTCTTTTCTTTTTTTTTTATTTTTTTTTTGGAAAAAAGTGTCTAATGATTATTTATCTCAATGTTATTTCAAGAACATCTATTCAAAAATACTTAATTGTGAAAAAAAAACAATAATTATAGTTTAGTCAGTACAAATGAAGTAATGAGAGAGTAAGTAAAAAAATGGGAAACGCCGCGAAAATTCCTCCTCATGAGGGACTTCACACATATCATTGGGATCATCATACTATGTCCAAGCGCAATAAGTCAAACCTGCAGTTTAGCAGAAAACAAAACTGGGTTAAGGTTTGTGTTTGGAAATCTATAACTTTAGATTGCATTGACCAACCTTGCAAAGATTTGGATAAGCAAGCCTGCATGGAGACCCTGCATTTGGGGCCAATTGGGTGAAGGTCACTGTTGCTAAAAATAGAAGTGTTTACTTTAGAGAGCTTCAATTTGGATTGAGATTTTTGGATTTAATTTGTATGTGGCTTAAAGGCTTATCTAGTTTGGAATTGCAGTTGATGCTAGAAGGGTCAAGGTAACTGATATTAAATTAAAACAAAAGATAATTCCTTTCAATAACTTCAGTTTATTTTGCTGTAATTAATGTTTGAAAGTAGGGAACCTAAGACCCAGCTGGGGATTGCATTTGGGGCCAGTCAGGTCAAATCACTTTTACTAAAAATTGAGAAAAATGCGTCCACTTAATTACTTGAATTTGCTTTGAGGTATTGTGCTGAAATTTGTGTTGTGTTCTGAGAAAACTGGTCATAATGCTTGTGCGTAAATTGTCATCCCAGATTAGCCTGCGCAGTCCGCACAGGCTAATCAGGGACAACACTTTCCGCTTTT
>VMBQ01016934.1:0-12168 GCA_007657795.1 Dreissena rostriformis | reverse complement strand
CTTCAAAGCCTTGATTATTGATTTCAGAATGGCCTGTCATGTGATCGTCGTGTGTTGTAATTATGTGTTCCTCGCTGGCATTTCGGTAAACTGCAACTGATTAATACACCCTGTTGGTTATATCTGTTATTGAACTGCGCTTCCTTAAAACAATCTCTAATGGCTTTGCTGTCGACGAGCTAGTTCAATGAACAGACGGGCAAATAATAAAGTATTTTGCTAGCGCTTCTGGTATTATAAACCAACAGTTATGAGTGGTCATTGAAGTCAAAAAGGTCTCGGTGTCTGGTGTTTGACGTTAGTCAAGCCATTCTTAATAAATAAATACATGAATTTAATATCTTTAAATGGGCTTAATGTGTATACATGTACTATTGAGAATTGTGTAATAATTTAAGGCACTTCCTTACCAAAAGATCTTATTTTTGTATGGTCGATAACTCGGTTCAATTAAAATACGAGCACATAATAAGGTATTTCACTTTCATTACCGGTATTATAAACAAATATGTATTAGCGATCAACACCGTCAAAGTAGTATCAGTCTCTGAGTTAACCCATTTATGCCTAGTGGACTCTCCCATCCTTCTCAATTGGATCAATTTATTTCCAAAATTAGGGATGTCAAGTATTTTTTTCTATATTTAGAATATTTCTTACAGAAAAATTCCTTTAAGCACAAAGCGCAGACCCTGATGACACGCCGCATTATGCCTTTTTTTCTAGGCGCTAGGCATAAATGGGTTAAGCTTAAGAAAAGCAACATTTAAATACCTCGATTGTTTTTGCTGTATTTGAATACATTAATTATGAATGCTTACGACGTGTGTACTCATTTTAAATTCTTTATAAGCATCATAGTGTAAAACATATAGCACTTACTGACTGGGGCACAATTTCCATCTTTGTTGCACGCCTCTCCCACCGTACAGTTTTTAAGGCCTAAAGTATAAAACAGAGTAATACAGAGTTAAAGTATAACGAATGTTGATGTTAAATTGAAATAATATGCGGTTGTGATGGTCGCGTCAGCATAGTGGATATGGTGTCTATCTAGCGTTCAAGAGGTCTCGCGTTCGATCCCCAGCCCGTGAGCGTTCTTAGGATTTCCGTGTATGACATTACACCAATTATGCAATGCAATACACACCATATTGCTAATGAATATATCGCAACCGGATGTGTTTGGCAAGTCTTCCGTCCAATTTTAGTCCCGAAAATCAAAGTAAACGCCGGTAATGTGATTTCATACATTTATACTGAGCCAAACAGAAAAACTCAAACGCATATACATGTTAATAATATAAAATCTTGAACAATGAATCTGTAATATTACAAACATGTCTGATTGGACGTGTTCAAACATTCACACTAATTTAATTCCCACATTATGAACTTTGTAAATGTTTTGTTAATAATTCGATGTTAATACTAATACCTATATTAATTAAGAGAATTTGAATCATGCTCTTCACAAACTGGGAAGAATCAAGCGATTACAAAAGTTCATTCTCGATGAAGTTAGAATTTTTTCAAACAAAACGTTTAAACGCTCAATATTTGATTGGCCTGAATTACAATAAATCACATTATAAATTGAAAACAAAACGTGATACGAACAGCATTCGATCGGATTTACCAGTAACTCAGAAATAATTACCGAGTACATGGCAAAAGCGTGATACATATTGGGCAGCATTTAAATACGATATTACATATAACAAAATACCAGAAGTTTGATACGTATAGTGTTCGAGAGGATTCGACTAAGATATTTAACAGTTTGCAGTGCACAACCGTTTTGATGCGCATCCAGACATTAAGATTTTTGCGACCTGCCTCCAACAAAGGAACATATAATCGATATGATTAGATTTTAATATATCACACGATACAATGCAAAATCATGATACTCACAACATTCGATAGTGCCTTCTTTAGGAATTTCACCGAACTGACAGAAGCATTCTCCGACTTGGGCCGTGCCGCAGTTCATGCCTGGTTCACAGCAGATTTGTCCGTCAACGGCTGAACAATTGGGACCTGGGCACAAACATAAGAAACAGCGGTTAGCTTCGTTTGCCAAACATCTAGTTTTAGTTTAAACTTATTTATTTTATCTCGATTGCATCGAAAGCCTTATTTGAAGCGCTCTCGAGTCCGTGTCCTGGGACAAGAACCAGTACTTGATGTCTTTAGGGGAGATTTAAAGAACGCTCCCACTGTGGGGATCGAACTCGTCACCTCTCGATCGCTAGGCGGACACAATATCCACTACGCCACGGCGACCTATGCTTTATGTTCATACTAAAGTCTGCTCTCATTATTCAAAAGTGATTGTATTTATTTTTTAAAGAAACTTTTATCTCTATTGTTTTTAAAGTTAAACATAATGACGTTTCCGACTATCAGAAATAACGTAAAATGACCTTATAAAATAGATACAATTTTTCTATTTCATTGCACACGACACCTTTATCCAGGCCAAGCTTAATACATCTGAGTGAAAGAGATCAAATTCCAAATATATAAATACAACTCTTAGAGAGAAGACTTGTCGAGTGTTTCACGTTATGTTTTTGCAGAGCAAATTAAATTATCAATATGGGATACTGAGCTTAAATTATTTTGTTCCAATTATTTTATTATTTCTTATGATATGTTCAAAATGTCGAAAATCACAATCAACTTATGATACGTTCTTACAATAAACACATTTACGTAATTACTCTGCGCGTGACAGCTTTAACCTGATCATGCTGAAACAAATCTATGTTCATATCATAAGCTTTTGTTGATTCAATATACTCAGCAACGTAATAAATGAACATACAGCATTTGGGGAACTCTCCGCCCAATGAACATTCGCAAGTGCCGGTGTTTTCGTCGCACTCACCACCGTTCGTTACTGTGCAATTAGGGCCTACAATACATAAAACATGTATTTAATATTTTTTAAATATATGAACATAGGGAATGCTTTTGAGCCCGATATCGAATGAATTTTATGACACTGGAAATTTACAAACACAGTTTTAAATAAATGATGACCAGTCGGTCTATCAATAAAACAATACGCATACATGTCAGCACTCATTGAGTGGTTAAATCCAAAAAAAAAATATATCTTAAAAATGTGTTATACTTAAAACAATAGAACAGAATAGTATCAGAAGTCAATGTTAAATACATATATATTTATTAATTGATGTCTAAAACATCGGATGCGAGTGCTTCATTTAAAATTCTGTATTCGCAAATTATCCGTTAATCTATTCATGCCAGCATGTTGTGTTTCGTATGTGTATACAAATAGATACAAGAAAACATGGTAAACATAAAGCAATATTTTTCCATTAAAATGTTCTTACAGTCAGTATTAGGCACGTAACAGCTGTATATTAACGGTGCTGAAATAACTACCTTTATATATTAAAATCTATTGTTTCTAACGTTAAACATAATGACATTTCCGACTATCACAAATAACGTAAAATGACCATATAAAATAAATACAATTATTTCATTTCACTGCACACGACACCTTTATCCCGGCAAAGTTTAATACATCTGAGTGAAAGAGATCAAATTCCAAATATATAAATACATCTCTAAGAGAGAAGACTTGTCGAGTGTTTCACGTTTTTACAGAGCAAATTAAATTATCTGTATGAGATACTGAGCTTAAATTATTTTGTTCCAATTATTTATTATTTCTTATGATTTGTTTAAAAGAACTGTCAACCACGAATGACGAAAAAGAAAAGTTCTAAAATACCGTATTTTTTACAATTATTAGTTTATATTGATTAAAATATCACGACTGGTGTATTACATTACTTGAAAAAAGTTCATATTTTCAGTATATTCGGTAATAAAATTTCACGATGTGAAATCTAAAGTACATCGCGAAAATAGGTGTCATAACGATATACACACTATAAATAACGCAAGTAGATTGATTCCTGGGTTTACCATGTTACGAGGATGATCAATCTACTTGCGTTATTTATAGTTAACTTGTAGTTACCTGGTAGACATACCCAGTACAATTTATTACCGAATATACTGAAAATATCAAAACGTAACAATTTTTTTCCATTAATGTAAAATACCAGTCGTGATATTTTAATCAATATTAACTAATAATTGTAAAAACAAACGGTATTTTAGAACTTTTCTTTTTTTGTCATTCGTGGTTGACAGTCCCTTTAAAACTAAACTTAAAAAAAAAGTCGAAAATCACAATCAACTTATGTGACGTTCTTGCAATAAACACAATTACGTTATTACTCTGCGCGTGACAGCTTTACCCTGATCATGCTGAAACAAATCTATGTTCATATCATAAGCGTTTGTTTATTCAATATACTCAGCAACGTAATAAGTGTACATACAGCATTTGGGGAACTCTCCGCCCAATGAACATTCGCATTTCCCGGTGTTTTCGTCGCACTCAGCACCGTTCGTTACTGTGCAATTAGGGCCTACAATACATAACACATGTATTTAATATTTATAAATATATGAACATAGGGAATGCTATTGAGCCCGATATCGAATGCATTTTATGACACTGGACAGTTACAAACACAGTTTTAAATATATGATGGCCAGTCGGTCTATCAATAAAACAATACGCATACATGTCAGCACTCATTGAGTGGTTAAATCCAAAAAAAAAAAAATTATATCTTAAAAATGTGTTATACTTAAAACAATAGAACAGAATAGTATCAGAAGTCAATGTTAAATACATATATATTAAATAATTGATGTTTCGAACATCTGATTCGAGTGCTTCATTGAAAAATTTGTATTCGCAAATTACCCGTTAATCTATTCATGCCAGCATGTTGTGTTTTGTATTTGTATACAAATAGAGAAAACATGGTAAACATAAAGTAATAATTTTCCATTAAAATGTTCTTACAGTCAGTATTAAGCACGTAACAGCTGTATATTAACGGCGCTGAAATAACTACCTTAATATATTCAAATATATTGTTTCTAACGTTAAACATAATGACATTTCCGACTATCACAAATAACGTAAAATGACCATATTCAATAAATACAATTATGCCAATTCACTGCACACGGCACCTTTATCCCGGCAAAGCTTAATACATCTGAGTGAAAGAGATCAAAGTCCAAATATATAAATACATCTCTAAAAGAGAAGACTTGTCGAGTGTTTCACGTTATGTTTTTGCAGAGCAAATTAAATTATCTGTATGGAATACTGAGCTTTAATTATTTTGTTCAATTTTTTTTTTTTTTGCTTATGATTTGTTTTAAACTAAACATAAGAACATGTCGAAAATCACAATTAACTAATGTGACGTTCTTTTTCCATAAACACAATTACGTTATTACTCTGCGCGTGACAGCTTTACCCTGGCAATGCTGAAATAAATCTAAGTTCATATCATAAGCTTTTGTTGATTCAATATACTCAGCAACGTAATAAGTGTACATACAGCATTTGGGGAACTCTCCGCCGAATGTACATTCGCATTTCTCGGTGTGTTCGTTGCACTCAGCACCGTTCGTTACTGTGCAATTAGGGCCTACAATACATAACACATGTATTTAATATTTTTAAATATATGAACATAGGGAATGCTATTGAGCCCGATATCGAATGCATTTTATGACACTGGAAATTTACAAACACAGTTTTAAATATATGATGGCCAGTCGGTCTATCAGTAAAACAATACGCATACATGTCAGCACTCATTGAGTGGTTAAATCCAAAAAAAAAATATATATCTTAAACATATGTTATACTTAAAACGATATAACAGAATAGTATCATAAGTCAATGTTAAATACATACATATTTATTAATTGATGTTTAGAACATCTGATACGAGTGCTTCATTGAAAAATCTGTATTCGCAAATTACCCGTTAATCTATTCATGCCAGCATGTTGTGTTTTGTATGTGTATACAGATAGAAACGAGAAAATATGGTAAACATATAGAGGATATTTGTTCATGTCAGTGTAAGATCGTTTGTTATTTCACGAGTGATCATATACAATATATTTCCACGAGTGGCGCAGCCACGAGTGAAAATATTATTTTTCTTTGATCACGAGTGAAATAACAAACGATCTTACACGGACATGAACAAATTTTCTGTTTCTTTAATGCTCCTTTTTCAAGAAAATAATTAATTATAATTTCCCTTTCGCTGAAAAGTGACCCTCTCTCCCGTGGCGTGCCTCAATACATTGAAATGACCTCATTTTTGATGTCATTTGTTGACGAAATGAAGTCATTATTCCAGGAAAATTCTTCAGTTAAACTCTTTTACAATGTAAATAAACGGTAAAAAAAAGCATAACATTAAAAGAAAATATGTTGGATTCGGTGGATAATCGATTTTATTTTACTCGTGATCATAGAAAAACATATAAACAAGGATATAAACAAGGGAAGTACATCTTGATATGATAATCTAAAAATAGAAAAAGAAATTCCGAAAATTTGTTCTTTTCACCGGTGAAAAGAACAATTTTGTTCTTTTCACTGCTGTTATTTCACTGCAGAAATGTCATATTTTATCATTAGGTATAAAAGAAACANTGTGTGTGTGTGTGTGTGTGTGTGTGTGTGTGTGTGTGTGTGTGTGTGTGTGTGTGTGTGTGTGTGTGTGTGTGTGTGTGTGTGTGTGTGTGTGTGTGTGTGTGTGTGTGTGTGTGTGTGTGTGTGTGTGTGTGTGTGTGTGTGTGTGTGTGTGTGTGTGTGTGTGTGTGTGTGTGTGTGTGTGTGTGTGTGTGTGTGTGTGTGTGTGTGTGTGTGTGTGTGTGTGTGTGTGTGTGTGTGTGTGTGTGTGTGTGTGTGTGTGTGTGTGTGTGTGTGTGTGTGTGTGTGTGTGTGTGTGTGTGTGTGTGTGTGTGTGTGTGTGTGTGTGTGTGTGTGTGTGTGTGTGTGTGTGTGTGTGTGTGTGTGTGTGTGTGTGTGTGTGTGTGTGTGTGTGTGTGTGTGTGTGTGTGTGTGTGTGTGTGTGTGTGTGTGTGTGTGTGTGTGTGTGTGTGTGTGTGTGTGTGTGTGTGTGTGTGTGTGTGTGTGTGTGTGTGTGTGTGTGTGTGTGTGTGTGTGTGTGTGTGTGTGTGTGTGTGTGTGTGTGTGTGTGTGTGTGTGTGTGTGTGTGTGTGTGTGTGTGTGTGTGTGTGTGTGTGTGTGTGTGTGTGTGTGTGTGTGTGTGTGTGTGTGTGTGTGTGTGTGTGTGTGTGTGTGTGTGTGTGTGTGTGTGTGTGTGTGTGTGTGTGTGTGTGTGTGTGTGTGTGTGTGTGTGTGTGTGTGTGTGTGTGTGTGTGTGTGTGTGTGTGTGTGTGTGTGTGTGTGTGTGTGTGTGTGTGTGTGTGTGTCTGTGTGTGTGTGTGTGTGTGTTTTGTGTTAATATATACCCTGTACTTAAATTTAGGCATATAAACAACATGTGTACCGAAAACAGTGGTAACAGGCAACACAACATATGCATTCAGAACTACCGGTATTATAAACCAGCAATTTAAATCAATTTAAAATACGAGCAAATAATAAGGTATTGCTCTTGCTTTCCTGTATTATAAATTCAAAGTTGTTAGCGGTAAACACCGTCAAAGAAGTAACAGTTTCTGAGTTTATCTTACGAAAAGCAATATTTAAATTAATCGAGTTTCTGTTTACTTAATATGTTTACATTAATTATGAAATCTTACGGCATGTATACTAATTTCTTTTTAAAGAATCCTAGTGTAAACCATAAAGAACTTACTGTCTGGGACGCAATTTCCATGTTTGTTGCACGTCTGTCCCTCCGCACATTTTGTACGACCTTAAGTATAAAACAACGTATAAAAGAGTAATACTCATTTTGATGTAAACTTGAATTCTAATACAGTTGTTATGGTCGCGGCAGTGTAGCAGATTTAGTGTCCTACTAGCGTCCATTCGGTCTTGCATTCGATCCTTACCTCGTGAGCGTTCTTAGATCATCTTGTTCAAGCCATAGGGGAACGTAGAATGTGTATACCGAGTCTGAACTTTTCGATGTATTTTACAGACGATGTATAGTTAACCGGCTATTCGTTACATTCTAAAATGCCTGGACAAGTGTAAAGAGTGTTGAGATAAACGTCTGTATATTATAGTTTGAAAACGTCTTTTGGAACAATTTGACTTGTTAAAATCCATTGTAGATGATACTTATTCTTCATTTTCTGAGATCCATCTCAAAAACTCATTGAGTCTAATATATAAGTCGAATCGAATACTTAATGTTTCTTGCAGAGCTTATTTACTTGTCTGCATTTGACACTTTAGTAATTGTCTATTTATTCCATTTTTCTCTATTTTATATTTGTTGTTTTTAAAAGTTAAAGTTAAAATTTCCTACTATCACAATTAACGTTAAATGACGTTCTAACAATAAACACATTCAAGCCACAACACTGCGCATCACAGCTTTATCCCGACAAATCTTAAATAAATCTAAGTGGACATAGATCCAACTTCCAAATATGTAAAAGCATCCCTAATAGAGAAGACGTGTCGAGTGTTTCACGTTTTCTTGCAGGTCAAGTTAAATTATCTGCATAAGATACTGAGCTTTAAATTATGTTGTTCTTCCAATCATTTTCTTATTTTCTTATGATTTATTTTAAAAATGAAAATACGAAAATGTAAAAAAATCAACAAAAAACATGTATGACGTTCTTAAAATAAACACAATTACTTTATAACTCTGAGCGTGGCAGCTTNAGTAGTAGTAGTAGTAGTAGTAGAAGTAGTAGTAGTAGCAGCAGCAGCAGCAGCATTAGCAGCAGCAGCAGCAGCAGTAGAAGTAGTAGAAGTAGTAGAAGAAGAAGAAGTAGTAGCAGAAGCAGAAGTAGCGCCAGCAGCGGCAGCAGCAGCAGCAGCAGCAGTAGCAGTAGTAGCAGTAGTAGCAGAAGTAGCAGTAGCAGTAGCAGCAGCAGCAGCAGCAGCAGTAGCAGTAGTAGCAGCAGCAGCAACAGTAGCAGTAGCAGTGGCAGTGGCAGTGGCAGCAGCAGCAGTAGCAGTAGCAGTAGAAGTAGCAGTAGCAGTAGCAGTAGAAGTAGCAGTAGAAGTAGCAGTAGCAGTAGCAGTAGCAGTAGCAGTAGCAGTAGTAGTAGTAGTAGTAGTAGCAGTAGAAGTAGAATTATAAATATTTATTATTACCAATATAACATGTATAATGCTCAATCTTAGTCAATGTTGAATTACAATAATGGTCTGTGTGTATAATTCAGATATGATGTGTGTGTTTTTCGCAGTTTATGACATCCTTTCCGAGCCAGAATCTACATTATGTTTGGGCCCGAACGATTCAGATATGATTCAGATCAGATGACACTTAATGTATTTACAGTTTATTTTGTAGTGCAGTATACAATTATATGTATGGCGAAGTTGGACAAAAGAAATTTCGTTTGAAACTATAGAGCTAAATTGCAATATATCGCAATAATGTTCTATGTATACCAGGTAGAAATGCAAATGCCGTATTCGCCCGATTTGTTTCATTTGATGTTTGCTTTTTCAAATTTATGCTCGAGTTGTTTGCAAATAAGAAAAGGTTATCAAACCATACACATGTCTGTGTTCTGTGTGTTTTTTTCCTGGCTCCAGAGCGCTTCAATACATCACAAACATTTTTAATTTTTGGGGTAAAAATAAGTCAAACGAAATTTCGAAAAAATGTAACAGATCGGATAATATCCCTGTCATTTATTCAACCATATTGCACACAATATTGTATGATATTGTGCTAGCTACTGGAAATATTTCAACAGCTTGACAACGTGTATCAGCTAGAGCGGACAATAAAATATGTTTTCATTTCCTGTAACGTGAAGGTTAACATAACTTCAAGGCTATAAAACAAAAGTTGTTGATGCAATTATCATTTAACTATCCTTGATGTTAGGTCGGAATAAGTAAGGCAATCTTCGGAATTTGCGTTTAACCGTTTATTATTGCATAAATTCTATCTTTAATGCCCTCTAGCGGAGTGCAGAAACTTGGCAAAAGGAGGGCTTGAACGGGAGAAATCGTGTATTAACAAGCCGATCATGTGCCGTTCAAGCCCTGTTATGTGTTTTTCATATCCATAAATTAAAATAACATTAAAAACAATATGTCTTGTTCATTCGATATCAACAAAATAATTCCTCATTTCTTACTTTGCGCGGCTGCATTATAAATGTATATTAATCCACTGTTTAAACACATTTTAAATCGAAAACTGCCTATCCGAAGGTAAAGCCTCGTCATTTCTGATGATGACCGAGTTAGGCATATGTTAAACACAACCTTGAACTGTATGACGTCATATATAATAATCGAAATAATCGAATTATTTTGTCGATGTAGAATGAACAAGACATATTGTTTTCAATGTTATTTTAATTTATTTTGGTATGTGACTTATTTATGCAATAATAGCGAAAATACACATTTTCTCAGACATGATCATCTGCGGGCGCTCTCAAAATCATGCGCACTCGGTCAGGAACGGATTTTTCGAGCGCCCGCAGATGATCATGCCTTCGAAAACGTGTATTATCCCTATATTGTCGTGTATTTGGGTCGTTCCACGAAAACTCATATCGTCATCACACATCATTTATTAAATATTGTATTTCTTTTCAAAGTGTTAACATGTGTTTTGTATGTAGTTTATTTATTGTATGTTGGTATAGTAAAGGGAACACAGACGTGGGCGCGTACAGTCGGGCGTGTATGTATGAAATTTACATGACCGAGTGATGCAATACGACTATTGGGTGGTTTAATACATTTAATAATTTAGTGTTTAAATTAATTTGACATTGAAAGATGTACACATATGTAACGTTTGTACCGAATATATCACCGTTTGGCATAAGTGCATATATGACATTCAACATAACATAAATAATACTAATAATATTGAAGTTGTTATTTTCTATTATGAAAAAAGATTGCCATACTATTAATAATACATTTATTATTTAATGATAGATTGTTTAATAAAATAGTACAACGGCGTTCTTTTGTATTTACGCATTGTACAGGGTAATGTTTATTAAAGGGGACGAATGTAAAACGGTCTTGCATATACATGTAAGGAAGACTACAGGTACCAAAGCAACCATTGGGTAGAATGATTAAGTGTACATTACATAGGTGTTGCATGCATCTAGCTAGCAATTATATTGCGGCGTGCGAGATTTCATTCCATACAATGGTAGCAAACAAACGTAGAAATAAAATGTAAACCACTATAAAACCATAGGTTATTATAAGAAAATGTAGCATTTAAGGCAAATATGCTATATGTCCAAACGATAACGTCTACGTCTTTCTAGTATGTACATAGAGGACAATGTGTATGCTTTCGGGATAATAACTTGACATGTGTGTGTCAGCAATTGGCTTAATGAGTGAGGAAGACTCAAAATCGTGCGGATGAAAGAGGCTTCTACAAAATTTATGCTTTCAAATTAATGCTTACATCTTATTAGCGTTCGTGAGCAGTTACGATACTATTAACATTTCCCCCTATTTATTTTTCAGTTCTTGTTGTACTAAGAGGAATGGTGACAAGCCATAACTGTATTCATAACGTTAACATATTCAAATTAAATTCTAAACATGTATTCGTAAGTCATTGCAATGAGATAAAAAAGAAGATTTTTTCCTACATAATGTTCAATATTTCATCACTTAGCATTAAATAATTAAATAAAAGTATTTATATTATAACAAAGCTGCAATAACAGTTGTCGATGTGCGTTTCATGAAAATATTTGACGTCCTCGAGTATTTAAAGAAACACAAAACAATGTGTGCGCTTGTGAATATCTGTGTCCTTAAACACGTTTTCGTAAAGTATTTCAATGCTTAACATTTTAATCAGTCGAAAAAATGAATATTTTAATAAGCACTTTTTTTCTTTCTAACAAATCATGATGATCTAAAATTATAACAAAACAAGAACCCTTACAATATTTTTAAACAAAAAATAATAATAAAAGAAAAAAGATGACTTACGATTAGTAGCCTCATGATGCACACAATTTCCTCTGATTTTTCGAATTTTAATTCAAACACAGAATTGGAATAAATAACACACCAAATTTCGCCCGTTTATATATCTTTAAGAC
>VMBQ01016933.1:0-10462 GCA_007657795.1 Dreissena rostriformis | reverse complement strand
CTTAGTGATGACACTGTGAACTCTTCAACAATAGATATTTTTGAAGACAGTGTATCAAAACATTCGACGTACTCATCCAGATCCATATTGAAATTAAATTAAGATGCAAATAAATGGAATTTTAAAAAGTTTAGATAGTCTGAACATTGGGTACATTTATTTAGTATTAACCCAAAAAGGTATTCAAATTGGCTTTTGACCGTAAATTAGGTAGAACCTACGATCATGTTATAGCCATTTAACTTTTAATCAGAAATATGCAGTAATTTTCATTAAATTATGTTATCTAGAAAAAGTTATGAACTGGGAATCTAGAAGATTTTAGATATTATGGCGGCGGTTATTGGGAGGTACTGGGAGGTAACCAATGCTCAACTGAAAATTGCAATTTCTTGCAAGACTGTTACATTTATTTATATGATGCATGGAACGACAACCCTGTTGGGAGGTTGTGAAAATCGGTCGATGTCAAGGTCACAACAATATTTACTTGCTCGACACCGGCAACGATGGTACAGAATAACTACTGGATTTTGATTGGTTAAAATAAATGTATATTTATCGGGATTTTAAATGTAAATTATTTGTTATGCCCCAAACAGGTAATTGTTATGTTTATTCTATATTATTAGAACATTTATTGCATAATTTGTAAATAAATGTTATTTACAATAAATATTAATCGAGTAGTAGACCAATGAATGAGTAGAAGTTATTTGCTCCGTATAGCCTCGCTTCCATCACGGAGTCGCGACATGGATGAAACGAGAAGCCATAGGAAAAAAAGTCGACGAAAACATTAGAAAAGGTTGTTAATAATGTGCTTCTTTGTGAGTGATTTGTGACAGGAAAGGCGAATGACACTTCTTTCCACGGGATGACATATTTTATAAACAATAAGTGACTATCTAATGCTACTGCATCTGATTTTAATGTTTGGTAAGTAGCCAATTTGTTTATTACCAAGATACTGAACATCAGCAATCAACAACGGTAAATGAACGCACAAATTTTTGTCTCATCTTATGCGTTCATATAATAAGATACGAAAAGAACAGAGAACTTTGAATGCTTAGAGTTTTTATTAAGACCATTGTCTTATAAATAGGGATATTTTATAGATTAAATGATTTTTATGTTTTTTTTTCTTTTCAAAATGAGGCTAACTTGTGAGTAAGTTTGGGATTGGTTATTTCTTTGTTAAAAAGTTTTATTCTGTGTGTTATCATTTTTGTTATATATAAATGTCATAATTTTTGGCAACATGAATTATAGCTTTAATTTGTTGATTACCTAATGTTTAAAAATTGTCACTTGAGTCATTTGCAAGTTTTCCAAAAATCTATTTTTAGACAAGGAAGTACAGATAATTAAGCGAACCCATAGTTTCAGTCATTGATTTGCAATTCCCAAATTTTTTATTTGGTTTCAGAATATAATCCCAGTATCTTTGAAGTTCAACATGGGACAGGGAATAAAAAGAAAACTGGATGTTTATGAATCCGAGAAAACATCACAAAATCAAAGGCAGTCCATTGTGGACATATCAGTTTGCAAACTTCAAGTTAATAAAAGTGTGAAGAAAGTAGAGCCATCACTTCTACGTTCTGTTCTCATCTTAAATACTTTAAAACATATCGAATATGAATTACGAAAAGAAGGACATTGTGCACCAACAAATACAACTGCAATGGACATTCCCGAAGTGAATCCGAACTCAACAGTCATAGACTTCTTACCTGATCAACCCATTCATGTGTCAAACGATTCTAACTGCTCGCCTGAACAGTTTGGACCACTGCCATCAATTGACACTTTTGTTGGAAACCGATCAGTTTCATCAGAGAAGATATCAATGGAAACTTCTCCATTTCCAGTTATTACAGAGCCTTCACTTACAACCATATACCCAGCAACACTGCGGATTGATGATATATTCAATGACTTAGAATTTAACATAGCTGACTATGATATATTTTCAAGTGTTGGAAATAATAAGCTAACTCCACTTAGTGCTGATGAGGTACTACATTCCTGTCCGAATTCATCATTACCATTTGGAAGTGATTCTTTTGCTACGCTTTCTAATGCATCTCTGTCTCCTTTCTGTAAATCAGAATCAGCATTTGAAGATCTGGACAATATCATGCAAATTCTTGTTGGATCGTGACCAGATTTAAATCAATGTTAGCTTAACCTCTTTTGCTTGGAGTTTGTCATGAACATTAACAAAGCTAGCATTGATAAGTTACCTTAACTCTACTTGAAGTAATCGTTAATAAAACTATTGGCAAGTAGATTCAATATGGTGTTTAGACTTATGTGAATTTCATTTTGATGCATCTCAATCAAAGAAGATGAAAGTGACCTTTTAAACTGTGCCTAGTCTTGCTTGATGTGCAATGAGAACCACATGGGGTGCTGTCTGTGCCACAGACTGTGATGTTAGTTCTAGGCATGACATAAGTGTTAACACTTAACAGTCCATGCAATATAAATTAAATCAAAACTTGTTACCGTTTGTATTATTGTGTTAATGGACATATTCATGTTGAATTATTTATTGTTCATTGCCATTTTAGAAGTGTTATTTATTTATTTATGAAATGTAAACAAACTGCTTGTTTATTTATTGACATGTATTGAGAGGAAAGGAAGGAGGTTTATCCTTGTTGATAGTGTGTATGCCAAAATTACCCTTGTTGATAGTGTGTATACCAAAATTACCCTGTTATATTTTCCTTCAGTTTATGTTTTATCAGACGGTACTTAATCCTGTTCTTAGACAAAAGATTCAAGTAGAGATTATAGAAATTTCTTATTTTATATATTCTTTACACATGACGCTTGCGCGTACAATAATATAAACAGGACCAATAATTGTGACACCATAGTGTAAACTTGCATAAAATGGCATGTTATTTGGTCAATTGTGGGCTTTAAGTAATAAAACAAGCCAAAACAGTAGAATTATAATTTATGCATTTTTTTTTTGCCAAAATTAAATTTTGTTTTATTCATGGTTTTATTTTATTTTGTTATAAAAAAAAAAGGTTGAAGATCATCTCGATCTCTAAGCTAGCTCCATATAATGCAAGACTACAAATCTTAATGATCGCGGGTTCGATCTGGGCGGAACCAAACAACTTGTGTGGGATTGGTCATGACAATCTTTCTGTGGCCATTCTCAACCTACCTTTGTGTCTGAATCATCAAGGGCAGTTGTCAGTTAATTGCACTTAGTTTGTGCACCAAGTACTTTGGTAAACCAGCTACCCCAGGAAAGTGTGAGTTGGTTTACTGACGGCCTTGACTGAAATACTGATGTAAATTCCAACTAAAACAAATACACACATGTTCGAAAAAAATGTGACAAGTTCTCCATATCCAGTGTTTTTTTGCAACCTGAATGTAAAATTTGAACCAACTTGAATTTGCTGTGATACACGGTTTGATGAGGTGTAAAAAATATCTCAATTATTTATTATTGAAGTTATATTTACATGTTCCATATTTTTTGTTGAACAGTTTTATTAATGTAAATAATTCAACTTGTTTTAACATTATAGATGGTTGGCTATGGTAATTAAATATCTAGAGCAAAATAGCAGGTAGCTGTGCCCTTTATATATTAAGTGTTTGATTTTTTTATTATTTTTTTTTTATCAGTATATCACATTTCAGAATGAAGAAAATACAGACCATGTCTTGATATTTCAAAGGTTAAAAGTGAACATTTCTGTTTTCATGTTTAACAAGTGTGATTTTATAATGTTTGTTAACGGCATATTTGAGAAATGCTCGAAAAAAGGAACACATGGTATGAACGTGAAGAAATTTCGTCAGTGCAATAACATTCTTTGCAAAAAAAAAATGTTCTAGTTGTTTGAATGTTATGTAACTTAGCAAGGGTGGTTAACTCCATGGTCAGTAAATGCAAAATGTATCCAAAACTGAATACATAAAAATTACTGGGTGGTTGATGTTCCAATGATGGCAATATTGGTTGTTAAAACTAAAAATGTGATATGGAGCTTTTAATGTGCAACATTTTGTGATGTCACGGTGGACTTACATGAGGAGGTGCTTGAACACGACGTGACGTTGCTTTGTCTTACGCAATCTGTAAATAGAAACTTTTACTATTTATTTGACAGTTATAGTAAATCATATTTGTGCGTGTGTGTAAAATATAATATGCACTTGAATTTTGTATATATTTTTTTCATGTGTAGGGATTTAGCCACACACAAAATGGCTGGGTGGGGGCTGAAAAAGGTCAAGGTGTCCTCTTTCTTGCAAGTTTGTTTGATTGTAAACTTTGTACATCAGAAGTGGCTTAATAATGCTGTTTTCACTTTGGGTTATTCTGTATTTACTAGAAAATTGACAAATATAAAAGGGGGAAACAGATTTTTAAAGGGTGGTGCATACAAATGGAACAGGGTCACATATTTTAACAAGGTGGGGCATCACAATGTAAGGGGACTACACTGCTTTTGTGCTTAAGCTAAATCCCTTCATGTATATTCATAGAATTGTTCTAAAATTTCCTCACAGAAGTAGTCGGTGTTATACAAATAATTAGTTAGTCTGTTAGAGCTGATTTTTTATTTAATATTATCTGCATTCATTTATTTGTAATAGATCTTTGGTACTGGTTATAAGTTAAAAGCAGAATTGTACAAGATACATTGCAACTCTTTCATAATTATTGAAATATTTTGCAGTATTTTATCATTTGAATGCATCTAATGTACCAAAGAATATGTTTCAAATAGTGTTTCTACTTATGTTTGGAAGTACTTGTTAACACATGAATTTAGTGTAAATTATGAGCTTTAATCCTTATTGGAATCACTTCAGAGATCGTTGTATGTGCCATAATCTTGTTTCATGCCCACACTACATATACGTCTCTCTTGTGTAGCAATTTCCAGTAAATTACTAATTGGAAAGTTAACATGAACAATGATGTCCGCTTCATGCTATTTTGTTGAGAACCTGTTTTAGCCCCTTGAAACCCCTATTCCATCAGAGATAATTTGGTAACACAGTGATATTTTTACAAATTTTCTCATCTGAGTCCTGGGACTCGATAACTTGCAAATCTAGAGTCCCCGAATTGAAAGAACGAGTCCAAATATTAAACTATATTATTTTTTTAGAAATTTCTTTGCATTTTTGGGACTCGCATAATTCAAAACTTTGCATCACCAGAGGATTTTGTGAGTCAAGGACGCAGAAAAAAATTGACTTGTGATTTTGTCAGCACAATAATTTCATTTAATATATGTACTAATTATACTTGTGATTTACTGTATTCACATCATGTTTTCAATGATCAGTTAAGTCCATGACAGGGTTTGATGATTTTGAATTAGTATTTCAGGCTTAACAATCACCAATTTTCAAGTCTTTCCTCAGTTTTATGGCACAGTGGTTAAGACCCCCAGTTGTTTTAATTTTCACTTAATTGTATGTGTCCTATATTATTTTTTTACATTCGTCAAAATAATAACAAGCCTAAAAGATTATTTTCAAATTTAGGCACAAGATTACCCCTGGTTTTGGAATTAAGACACAGGGGTACCTTTTCACTTAAAGGTCTGGACAAAAAGCCTGAATTGCATGTTTTAGTGTTTGACATTTATTGTTCCTGCTAATAAGGCAATATAATGAATGGCATGAGTAACATTGGAAAAGCAGGAATTGTGAAACAGTCTGCAGGGTCTACTATCGTATGTCCTGACATATTGTGTTACTCTTGTACTTAAACATATCATTATTACACACACACAAAATTGGCTGCAGCGAGTTTTGGCAGAATGATGGCCCTTTTTCTGTTTTGTTTTTTTGTATGTCCCAAGGCTTGTGTTTTAACCATTCTTTGACTTCTTGGTGTATCTCACTCATATACTTTCATATTTGAATGACAAATGTGTAGATGATCGTAAATAAAGGAATCTTGGCAGAATTATGGCCCTTTGTCTGGGCGGATCTCGCTCTAATGTACAAACTTAAATGACCTTAATGTGTAGATGATTGTATAAACAAAAATCACTGCAACCTATTTTGGCAGAATTACATTATTGCTCTTTGTGTGCTTTCCGCTATAGAATGTATAGTTTCAAAATTCTGTGTTTTTAACTTGTCCAACTCCTGGGCCGATTTCTCTCAAAGTATCACAGCTGAATTACCTTGATGTGTAGTTATGATAGTTAAGAAAAAGGACTTTTGGTTCTTACCAATTGTTGGCTGAATTATAGCCCTTTCCTTGTGTCCACTGTAAAATATATACATGTACTGAAAATGTCTTTGTCTTGAATGTTTTATAAAGCTAAAAGTCGTCGTAAAACCCACCAGTAATAGTATTTAATATTTTTTCCTCATTTTCATACCAGTGGTTTTAATTCATTCATGTTTCCATGCTTGTTTTTTTCATGATTATTTGGCACATAGCTTTTTGTCTCATATTTTCTTGTGTAATAACAAGAGTGTGTAAATATTCTATTAACTTATTTATTGAATCAAAAATGTCATGCAGAATCTATACAACTGTGGTTGCTCATTATGTTGTTGGATTTTATTACATTTTGTAAATATATATTTGTACAGATTTTATATCAAATATTTGTAAACACTTGTATTTTGATACTTTTCGTGATCATGTGAATGATTCCTCACTTGCATCCGTCATTGTTGTGGATGTCTTCAAACGTTACCACCTGTCTGACATTTAATTAACAAGGACTAGCAATATGGGCAGTAGTTGTATGTTTTTTATTTTTAATGTACCGATGTGTTGCTATAGTACTGGTATTGAGCAGTTTGGACAAGTTTCTTAATTGCATTCCATATTTGATCTACAAAAAGATTGACTATAAGTTAGCATAGCAAAACTCTGAACCAATGAGAAGGACGCAAGGCAACTCTCCCCTACTCACACGTTTTGTATTCTACAACATTATTTTTGAATTGTTGCACTGGGAAGTGAATTGTTATACATACAGGTATTAGATAATAAAAGTAATGTCTTTATAGATGAAAAGCATCTTTTTTTATCATAATAAACATTTACTGTATGCTCATTTTATATAATTATTTATGGTCAACATGGTGAACCGTTTATTTATTTTTTGATCCAAGTGTCATAACCAACTCTTGTTATGGTGTCCATAATGCCAAAATGTTAACATGAGAGTAGGTCACATGGTGCTGTCCATTAATCAAGTTATGCAGTATTCATAGGTCATGTTTTTGTAAAATTGCTTATGGAAATTGCAGATGTTGATACCCCATATGTTAATTGCACAAATGGTTAAAATATCATAACCCAACAAGTGAGTACCGGTACGACAATGACCATCAGTGATTTGTCACAACCAATTTCTTAACAAATGCAAACCTAACAGGTGATTTTTCATACAAACTATGCTTTTAACATATTGGTTATTTCGGAAATATGACAAAGGCAAAATCGATTGGCAAAATCTTTATAACAGTTTTGAAGTAACTTTTATGATGGAGACTAAACAATTGCAACTTTTTATATAAGAAGTCACATTTTTGTTCAGAACTCACATTTTTGACCCACCAACACAAAGTTCCTTGGGATCTCAGGTGAATGTCTTACGTCTTATGGCCTCTGGCGCGCTTGTTTCGAATATACCTAAATTATTGCAGCGAATGTTAATATTTTAGTGTTATTAAGTAATAATTCTAATGTTGATTTATATAGATTTTAAATCACTATTGTTGATAATTATATGCAAATGTTGAAACAAATTTTATGTTGTTTTATGTTTGTGTAACTGTTGAAATGATGTTCAATTTATCGAATGTGTCATTGAAAAAAAGTTGTACTCTCGATATATTATATATTATAATAAACATTTTATTATGCATATTCGAGTTTATTCAACAATTACCTGTATTTCGTTTTCTGCGTTTTGACAATGGTCCATACTAACTGGAGTAAGTAAGGGCCAAATTGACAGACATTAAATAATATTAAAAACAAATGTTCATGTATTATTGGTAAATGAACACAGTACATTGCAATAAGCTCTGTGTGTTCCGAAGGGAAGGTCAACGAACTGCTGAAGAATTCAGCTCAACAGCGAAAATTCAGAAACTGTCTGTTTCCGTAGTTCAGTCACCAAATCGATTTCTTTTGTGTGAAACATACACACCAGTCATAAATACATGATACATCGGCGTATGAATTGTATCATACTTGATGACAGTAGTGTACAAGACCCTACAATGAAGCATTATCAGAACAACAAGAAGAACACATACTTCAGTCACTTATACTACAGCTCATCGTGATTCATATTATTAGACATGCATACATGCGTGAAACAATCAGTAAGATATTAATGCAGTAGGTGCGAGAGTGTTGTGTTTTCATATCAACACTAAATTGAGTAAATAAACAACATGTTTACGAAAGTGGAAACATGCAAAAAGCAAAGTACATTCATTTTATAATACACTATGTGTTTACAGAAATCAGTGATAACAGTCACAAACTTTGAAAGAAAGAACATCCATTTCATAATAAACGGTACATACATGACTATCATAAACGTTGAGTTAAAGATAAACACAAGTATCTCTTTTCGAAAAGCATGTTATACAGAAAATAGTTAACTTTCTAAGGGTTATTATTATACCCCCATTACCATTGGTAATGGGGGCTATATAGGAGTCACTTTGTCGGTCGGTTTGTTTGTCTGTCTGTCTGTCCCGAAAATTCATCCGATCTTCACCAAACTTGGTCAGAAGTTGTATCTAGTTACTATTTAAAAGCGTTATCAAAGAAACATTGCAACTTCATATAAACATCCAATAAGCTTAATGATCATAGTTTATTTAAATTAAAAATGTTCAATTGTCGATCAAAACATATTAATTTCAAGTGTTTCAGCACGGTTTATAAAATTGGCAAAGCATGATTTGAACAACTCGCTCCAGCCCTGTTTTCTTTGATGGCCTTTTTCAACAAAAACTGCAAATATTTAATTTCGAAAAAAAAATGCTGTTAGATTATTCATTAACCACCAATTAAAACACTGGTATGACACAAAAAGTACAAAGACGTGCCTACTGAATGAACCGCGCATGCGTGACTACCGACCTAACTCGTGTCTAGTAGGGTCGTTGACTCAAAAGTTGTGACGTCCTATATCGCAACGCTACCGTACATCCAATCGGTATCAGCAGACGATTCATTGCACTCATATATCTTACGGAGGTTCCGGAGACAGTCGGTGTATCACGACTGCCGTACATCACGGGGTGAATGGCCAATGTTGCCCCGGCCTGACCTCCGTTGACATAGTTTCAGCCGTCTTTCCCTGAAGTCAATGTTTACCGTTGACCGAGTACAGTGTCGTAAACATTTTAGCGCACGCGTTCAATACTCTCAGGAGAGTATCAATCGGAAAACGTAACATTTTAGCGCACGCGTTTAATACTCTCACATAGGAGAGTATCAATCGGAAAACGTACCTCGCTCAAGAATATCGGAAGAGTCTACCAAGAGCAAAGATCTATCAATGTTTATTTATAGATCTTTGGTCTATCAAGGGGGAAGAGTCCAAAAGCGAGAGCGAATTAATTGTCACGTCGACACTTACGTACTTGATGTTTTAGGAAAATGAACGATCGCATGCTATGAAACAATGATGTACACTTTGGAGACTTGTTATGGGGGATAATCAAAGGCTTCGTGTTACAAAACTAGACTTTAATGTAAAGGTGTAACAGATATGAGAGCATTAGATAGTTCCTTATGTTATAAAAGTAAGATTTAAATATTATAATGCANTACAAGACCACTTCTCATAATATCCGTATGGTGTCCATAATGATCATATCTTATCATAATGCTCGCACACAAGACCACTCATTTCAATGACTTACCTGTCGGACTTTCAAAAACTAGCAAATCAGCTATTAGAATGGTGTGCTGCTATTGGGGCGCACGAATTTGCAACATCGGCAATGTGACAACAGGGCCCGTATTCACCAACCCATTCCTAATAAAGATCGAATAACAAATTGTCTTAGACTCAATAAAAGTACCTCAGAGTTTGCATATTATCAGGCTCAAAATGGTGTTAATATCATTGTCAGATTGTTTTTAATGAAGATTTTATGATTATAGGCATTAACTGCCATGCCAGACTTGACCTTCATGTACTTTAAATACATTATTTGTGTACCGTAGTCACTTATTCTAACACTATTTTATTAAAACAAGCTGAATAAATTATTCCAAGTTCTATTTATTCTTCTTCTTAAGTAGAGTACATTTACAAAATGATTTAAAGCTATCAGCCTAGAGTGTTCTATCGATCCAAGGTGCAGAATAAATTTCTTACAACAAAACAAAGCATTATACGCTGAGGTAAATAAACATAAAATTGAGATAGTTCTTATCCCATTCTTG
>VMBQ01016927.1:0-10816 GCA_007657795.1 Dreissena rostriformis | reverse complement strand
GCAAGTTTAATGACGAATGGGCAATCGTTGTGGTATATAGTGAGTTAGCATTGTTCGCGTTTTCAATACGTTTTGTTATATATATAACAATTTATTTAACTCAAAATGACCCGAATATAGGGTGCATCGCTTTTAGCAGCCATTGCTGGATTAATTGTGCAGCGATTTCCATGAACTCGGTCTTATTGAACGCAGAAATGTCATCGATCTGACCCGATGCCTCATGTGACAGTGAAGTGTGCTTTCTCACAGTAGGCTACTCAATCTACAACTTTACCTCGAACTCATTGCAAAAGAATTAATATTGGCCTCTAACGATAGCTTACCTATGTATAATGAACTATGAAAAAGTTGCAATTTGAGTACGTTAGGCTAAATGAGATATTTGCGATTATAGTTGGTGAATATCGGGTAAACAATATCCAACAATTTATCGCAGTTATTTTACACCGTAGAGAGTACTCTTCAACCTCCGATATAGTTTTTACGCGCCACAAATGTAAACTAAAGATGTGAGCGAATGCTGCGATACATTATTTTGACAATGTCTCAGAAAGATGTCAGAAAAACAGACAATTAAGTAAGATTTTCACATTTTCAATTGATTAAATACTTTAGATCATGCTTTATCAACATAATTTGCTCTTAAATCGCAAATAAACGTTCAATGGCATTGACCTTTTTCGCCGACATTGATTTTTTAACAAAGAGCAAATATACAAATGAATCCATTTTTAAGTGATTCTTGCTTGCATATAGTATAAAAGCAAACATGTTTAGTATTTTAAATAAGTAAAATGCAAGGTAAACTGTGTTTTATTAAAGAAAATATGGTATGTTAAACCTATGAGGTCACACGGATTATTTTTTTTAGCAAAAAAGTACGGAAGCGTAGAAATACCATAATTTATCGTACGACTCCCTTATTCCGAGCGCCTTCTGATATTGATCTCTTTGTTTACATTAAGAACGCGGCTCTCGTGATTTCGTCACACGCATGCGCTCCGAGTATTTAATTTAACAAGCATTACTACGCTTGAAAAAAATACAAACACAACCAAAATGAGGAAAATCAGATAACATTGCATTTCAAAATCTTACTTCAACTTAAATAATTCAAATTTATCCATACTGCATACAATTTATTGGTCCTCTTCATAACATTTCCACATAAATTGCAAAGTGAAGCAGACGACTGCACTCCTGTAGTGGTATCATAACATTTCAAAACAAATTACACTCACTTTCTTTCGATTTTCAGAAAACACTGCATGAAACATCATAGATTCTAGCAAAAGAGCAGTGCGCGCACACGCGTGTTCATTGGGAATACCTCCGTTCCGATAGGACATTTATTATATGAAATCTTTAAATTGTTTAGTCAGTCAAATTTTCAAGTTTAGTTGGCCTATTGCACTCTCCCTTTCCGGTGTGATGTATCGATACAAGGTTAACACGAGCGTAATGGATGTTTATTGCGGGTGTGTTTGGAAATGTCGGCTTTGCGTTGTTCAACACGCTGTAAATAAACAATTTTTATATGGATTTAACGGGAATTAAATAAATCGTTGAAGGTAAATTTTTATTGATGAATTGTTTGCATAAATTCAGAAATTCTTTAACTTGTTTCCTTAACCGCTCGATACACGGTAATCGGAGAATACATAAAATAACGATAATTTGGTAAAAAGATTTATATATTTTTTTCCCTTTATTTTTACACAAATACATATTTTACATTTAAGAAGGAGAATCCCAATTGCGCTATTTGTGACCTGCCTTTGGATGGATCATCAACTGTAAAATTTGGAGAAAAAGGAGCTACAAGTGTAAACCAAGCCTGTTTAAGAAGAAAAGAATGTAACGTTAATGTAAGTGAATGGTGTGTAGTACATACGGAGTGCCGTAGACAATGCATTCACACACGAAATGTAAAACAACACGATCCAAATATTAAATAATACTTCTGCGTCAACACGGTTCTCCTATTCATTTGATTTAAAGAAAAAATGTCCGTTTTGTGGGAAAGATGCAAAAATCACAAAAAAGCATTGATGTTTACGATGTTCGGTCTTCAGACTTTCCAAATAAAATAGAGCACATGTTTCATGTGCTGAAAGAGAGGATGACTGGTCACAGGAAATACTCCATAGAATTGCATCAGTGATTGACTTACCAGCAGCTGATGTACTTTATCATCAAAACTGTAATGTAAATTTCAGAACTAACCGCGCAATTCCTAAACGGTTTGCAGATTGCGAGGAAAGTCCAAGTAAAAAGTTTGCAGGTAGACCNATTTGGATGTATATTTTCCCGTTTTGATCTTGTTAACGCTATGGAAGAGCAATGTGGAGAAAGAACCTTTTCAAGTAAACATTTTAAGAAGAAATTAATTGACCATTTAGGGGAAAGGATATCAATAAATACCATTTATGGAAAAGAGGACACTTTTACGCTTAAACAAACTGCAGCTGAAATTTTATATGAATTAGCAAAATCATGATCCCAAGTTTCAGAGCAGACGAAAAGACAAAAGGTGCTAATGGCTGCAGCTAAAATTATCAAATATGACATTGATCTAATACAAACAAACAAGACATTTTAGCCAAATTTTTTAACAATTGCTTCTTCTGAAGAAAACAAGATTTTTTCCGGAAATTCTCCGCCTTTTCCTAGTACAATGTTATGTAGAAAAGAAGTTGTGATGAAGGTATCGTCAATAGGACACTCTGTGCTTCAGGCTAGATTGTTTATTGGGATGTGGAAAATGTGGGGGGAACGAGCTGTTCGAATTCCCGTATCATAGCAGAACAAGAAATGGACGATATGTCATATGACACTGATAACGTATATTAACTTTTCCTGAACGCTTTACCAAACTACCCGATGAGACCATTCTAGTGATCACAAGCGCCATATGATTAAATGAACGCTTTACCAAACTACCCGATGAGACCATTCTAGTGATCACAAGCGCCATATGATTAAATGAACGCTTTACCAAACTACCCGATGAGACCATTCTAGTGATCACAAGCGCCATATGATTTAATGAACGCTTTACCAAACTACCCGATGAGACCATTCTAGTGATCACAAGCGCCATATGATTAAATGAACGCTTTACCAAACTACCCGATGAGACCATTCTAGTGATCACAAGCGCCAAATGATTTAATGAACGCTTTACCAAACTACCCGATGAGACCATTCTAGTGATCACAAGCGCCATATGATTAAATGAACGCTTTACCAAACTACCCGATGAGACCATTCTAGTGATCACAAGCGCCATATGATTAAATGAACACTAAGAGTGTAATTGCCTCGTAAAGACATGAAATAGATGTTGACATAAACAATATCCAATGCTAAAAGGTGGGGTATTTTTACTCGATCTTTATAAAACATACTATTTTATCTTTAAATTTTGATCCTTTATAATGTAAAATGTTTCAAAAAAGGATAACACCATATGTTCAAAAAGGTTTTTGAATATTGTGATTTTGGTTTATACTTGTAATATGAAATAATGTTTTTTTTTGAGTTACAAATGGAATTGTGACGGTGGTTCTACTTAAACAGGTTTTTTTCTACATTTCCCACCATATTTCAGACTGCAACTTTTTCCCTGTGGTTATTTAGATATTATCCTTAATCCAAATGCAAAAAACAACAACATTTCTTTTGCAATTAGTTCCAGGTTTGATGCCATTTACGGCTAGATTGACTATCGCTGGATGAAGTTTCGAAATCAGTCATCATACTTTCGTTTGCAATTTCTTTGAGGTTAAGCCTTTTGGGGGCTAGATTGACTGAACTACTAGCCCCCATATGCGTAGTACATATGTCTGGAAAAGTTCTCCTACAATTTTCATCGTTTTATAATCAAACTTGCTTAAATCACGAGTGACCAGAGAGATTAATATGTTCACTAGTTCCAAACAGTATTTTTTTTTAAGTCACAATTATTACCATTTCAACAACATATCAACGACAGAAAATCATTAATTTAAGGGAAATATATAATGCTCAACCATATAGACACCCGCCGATATATATCATGTATCACTAAATAAAGTCAGCTGACATCAAATGAGAAGCCAGTATGACGTTTTTTTTCTTCAAGATTTTGTTTTGTTTCTGTTCACGCCTCAAGATCGGCAGTAAAATTGTAGCCACATATTTTGATTTCTTAAAAAATGAATTGTGGATATAATCCATTTAAGCAAACGGTATTAACTATTATCAGTTTGGAACAACCAATGCGAAAGACATCGGACCTCGGACATTTCCGATAAAATTTGCTGAGGTTCGGTATTATTCCCGAGACTGTCGGTCCTCGTGTCCGATAAAAAAACATGGTTTATGCTTATTTTACTTAGATTGTTTAAACCTTAAAGGGACTTCTTCACAGATTTTTGCATGTTTTGAAGTTTGTCATTAAATGCTTTAAATTGATAAATATAAACATCAGAACTAAAGAGCTCAAATATAAAAACAAGCATAACAGTAAAAAAAAACACTGACCCATGGAGTAAAAGCCAAGCGTCGAAACCACTCAGCAAAACGTGTTCACGTGTGTGTGTGTTGGTGTGTATGTGTGTGTGTGTGTGCGTGTGCGTGTGTGTGTGCGTGTGTGTGTGTGTGCGCGTGTGTGTGCGCGTGTGTGCGTGTGTGTGTGTGTGTGTGTGTGTGTGTGTGTGTGTGTGTGTGTGTGCTCGCGCGCGTGCGTGTGTGTGCTTGTGTGCGTGCGCGCGAGTTTATACGTGTGCGCGCATTCGTGCATGGGTGCGTGTTTGTTTTTTGCCCCATATATATGCAAATTAAACGCCCGCATGATAATAATTTGTAGTTTATAGGTCATTAACATCTAAAACATCGCTTCCCTGGTTTACCCATCGCTGTGATCTACCTGGTTGAAGGTCTCCCCATTATCATAATAGTTACGTTTAGAGTTAACAGGCACTAAAACACCAGATATAATTGTAATATCATGAAAGCAGTCCTCCGCCGCCAAAGTCATCAGCAGACGACACAGTTTCCCACGCTTTGAACGAAGATAAATGTACATAATATATAGGGCGATAACGTCATAACGCCCCATCACTCATGGTAACCAATGCAAACTAGCGATAACAAAAGGTGTAAAATCCTGCGGTTATATGTGTCCGCGCATTTTATGTGACATGAGTTATAGATTTGTTTGAAGGTTCAGTAAAGGAGCTTATTGTTTAAAAGAGTATGCTGAGCGAAGCGATTTATATAACTGCTCGCACGCGTGTGAAAACATTGGTTTATAAGTTGGATTCAGGAATAATTAACGGTTCGATTGGCGAGGGGATTGGCTCCAATGATTTTATAATGATAATGATAATAAATATATCTGACCAGAAATGTTATATTGTGCGTATGTGAATACATTTACGAACAACATTTACAAGTCAGAGGTAAAGCTTTTTCAATCAACGCAGATTTCTTTCTCCTTAATCATTTATTTAAAACAGGGTGGTGAATAGTGAGCTTTTTTCACTATAGCCCACTTCGTACCAACGCAAAATAATATATATTGTAGTATACGGTGCTGAGTATAAAGTGTATACATTGCTAATTGGAGAATATATATGGTAAACAATTGTCGACATTGCAAATTATGTTGATGTGTTCCACACTATGAAGTCTTCTATTTATATTTGCTAGTACATAATATATAAAATTATGTATATTAAATGCACATTCACTCTGAAACATTTGTCAACTTTTTTTTTAATATTCGGATCATCAGTCGAAACATGCATGTACATGTTAGCTGCGATGAAACACACGAATTCGTATACGTACCGTTGAAACGTACACACTCGTTCCACGGTCGTGGTTTCAAAAAAGTTCTAAAATGTACATCTATTTTTAAAGCATAAAAAATACCAGTTATAAACGAGTTGCCTCACATTTTTCCGTATTTGTTAAAATTAATGCACTGTGTATGATGCGATGTAGAGGAATATGTTTTTATTCTTTTATTTGATTTTTGAACCATGTGTATACGAACGAAGTTTTTTTTTCAAATAATGTGTTCTGAAAAGTTGCCTGTCCGTTGATTGTATACCACCTGATGCAGTAAGTTTCTCTGATTATCCTCAGAAAGAACAATCTGTCGAATGTTCTCAGATAAAATCGTGCCAATATGTATGATAATACGCCGGTATTTCGTGTATATTCGAGTATAATTAAATCATTAATTAAGGATTATTGCGAAGCGGTATCTGATATCTGTAGCGTGTTTATATGAATCATCGCCTGCACAGGCCCCAGTTTTCAGTTGCTCATTGAGTTTCCCACGGTTAGACGGAACATATGAAAGCCTAAATGCTTATCATACGCAGGGAACAAAGTCATGGTGCTGCAAAAGGCTTGTAATATGCGAGGAATTCGTTTTGTTTGACTCAGACTGATAATAACACCGAAAACATATGGGCTGTGGATTATCTCCGGGGTAGCAATTTGTATTATCGTTAATAAAGGGAGTACACGAATAAGTGGAGAGCGTTTGGGTTTTATTGAGCTCATTTATTAAGCCTGCATGCTCATCGGAGGAATAGTATTTTGATTCCAATAAGGCCTGTGGCATTGGGCGTTAAGTGTTGTCGACTTTTTTTTTGATTTTTTTTGTTGGGGGGGGGGGGTCATTTTATGTTATTAATTCTGCGTGAATATCTCTGTTTTAAAACACTTTTATGTTAATCAAGGCATACGACACATGGTCATGTGCTTCAGTCGTTAAGTTTCGTCTTTTACGTAAATGTTTCTCTGATCATTATTTTTGTTGTCAGAACAGTAGAAAGGTAAATTACGAAAGGCATGTGTCCATTCATATGTGGACAATTTAAAATGGAGTGTCCAGGCAAAAGGAACTATTTTTAAAATTTTAGCTGTAGTTACATCCTAAACCGTTAGAGACGTAGGCGACCGTTTATCGACTGATAGAATTTCAATGGATCACTCATTGATAACCATATTAGTTGCATAACTTTCAGATATCTTGTAACCGCAATTTGGGTTCGTTCACACCTACGGAAAATGCGGCTGATTGAAATTCCGCTCAAACCTACAGGAACTATTTACAAGTATTTTCATGAACGCCACTTGAAATGCTATTTTTACTTTCAATGACAATCATCTTGAAACAAAAATTACTCAGCGGATGTTTCTAATCGGTTTCAAACAAACCACATCAACTGAACGTGCTTGTTGGGTCTTTAAAGCTGCAGTGTCACGTGTTTTGATGTGCAGTAGCAAAAAAAACATTTGACCATCCAATTTACACAGATCCTGTATAGTAGAAAGGATAAATTAGGACACTAACTGTACATTTATTATCAGTTTAAGGGAGACTTGATTACTGCAACTAAATGCTTTTCATAGTTGACATGAATTTTATCAGCATTTTATGATCGAACGCGGCATAAAGCAATAAGCAGCGATCATAACTTAACTCATAACATTCTATGTTCACTAGAGAAAAATAACTAACCTAAAAATAAGTTCATCAATACAAACCTATGTGTTTTATATTTGACTTTTAATATTATTGCTTCTAAGTATCTGGCACCATATTGTGTACGCAACTTTAAGCAATTTATCCTATATCTATCATGTGGCCAAAATCGCGTCCCGGAAATTATAAGTGGACCCGGCCTTTAAGATGCTGATGACTAATGGTTTAAAAGCCGGATCAATGCAATGAACGCATGGGTCATGTAACGGAAAATGACAACCACTATCAAATTAATCAAAAGCAGACTCGTATAGAGACTTAGTTTTGACATAGTTTCCTACTTCTAAAGACTGGTTCGTATCATTTTCAAAGCAGATGAATATTTGCGTTTAAATGGATCGGGGTGCTTAGAACCTTGGGGCCATTACCTACTCAGGTCGCAGCGAAGTTGCAAATGCAAGTTGCAGTTTTCTTTTCGATTTGCAACTTCGCGAAGGAAAGTGCAAAGTTCCAATACAATCCACATGTGCATTAAACAAACTTTATAATGGTTGAAAAATTTCACTGTTGAGTATTAATGCATCATTAACTACGCAGAAACCATAAACGAAACGGTTGGTGTTGTATATGCTTATATTATGAGCAGTCCGACTGTCAATTAGCATAAACTCCATCGATTTGCAAATCTTTCTTTTTAAATCATAACACACTACAGAATATTATATAACGAACATTTCGATTTGACTCAGAGCAGTCAATGTAATGCGCTTTTCACATTGCTATAGAAGCAACAACTCACGCAATAAATATGCTGGATGCGTTACCGGACAAGCGTTCGTTTTAATAAATATGTAAATGATTAATGCATTGCAATGCAATATACCTCTGTGATTCAGAATTTATTTGGCCTTACAGTTTTACTTTTCCAATCGTGAATCACTCTAGACCGACTTAATGAAGGGGTTTTTAGTGTTCCCAAGTTGTTTCGAGTTATTTTATTATTTTTATAGAGTATACACTCACAGTTTCATGACAGCCTATCGTCGTTAATTGTGTGTTTTCTCATCTTTAAACTTGAGCGTATTTTTTGTGTTAGATTGCATCAAATCAAGTTTAATAATTAAACACACATGTATATATTTTGGGATTCTATTCAACTTTTGTGTTTAGTCTAAATCCAGAATATTTTAGGAAATTAAATACTCATTTTATTACAACTAGGATAATATAAACGAAATTAAAACCAACTAAGCTACATACTGATTCACTCTAAAGTCATCATCTGTTTCCGCATACAATCAATGGTAAAGCGGATACAAATTAATAATAGCAGACGTGTAATGTATTTGGGTTGTATATGGGTGAATACCGTCCTTTTGTATGAGGTCCTTCAACTGTTGAGTCTGTATATTAGAGTGCATTGAATATGTTTCAGCACTCATACCTAATCGACTTACTAGAATCACGATACTTAGGACTTATTTTGTATGATAGCTTCAGATTTCCAACGCACTAGCAGAAACGNTAACTTGCATTGTTGTCTGTGAAGGTAAACAAAGTTTAACCGACAATATTGAAGTAATCGGATACTTGAATGCTCCATTATATATACTGGTTTAAATTAATGAGTTTTGAACAAACTGCTATTTATAGTCTTGACTATTGACACGCGGAGATTTTTGTTCGAAAATAGGATTTAACAGATCATACTACTTCTTTGTCAATATCGAATACACAGTCTATTTATAACTTTATCTTATATATACGTAGTAAAATGGAGACATACAGATATCCACTTTTACTTTCTGTTTAATTGAAAACTATAACAAAAAATTACAAAACAAGCTATTAATAACTAAATCGGGTGACGTTTTGGAACATGGAAACAGGAAGAAAACCATGAAATTCCATTTAAATTTGCTTAGAGAAACAAGAAGAACATGTTAAACGGAATTACACGCATAACATGTCTCTTGTTTCCTGTTTCCATGTATTAAACGTTAATAGGTACACGTGGCATATTATCTTACTTCCTCTTTGTGAAATATTGAAAAACAACACATGCTTTATACTTACTTTTTTAATAGTGTGATTTCAAAAATGTGAGACTCTTATTCAAAAGAGAAACCATAATTAACATCAAAGTATCCCTTAATTAGCATTAAAGGGACTGTCAACCACGAATGACGAAAGAAGGAAAGTTCTAAACTACCGTATTTTTTTTTTTACAATTATTAGTTTATATTGATTAAAATATCACGACTGGTATATTACATTACTTGAAAAAAGTTGTTAAGTTTTCATATTTTCAGTATATTCGGTAATACATTTTACTGGGTATGTCTACCAGGTAACTACCAGTTAACTATAAATAACGCAAGTAGATTGATCATCATCGTCACGTGGTAAACCCAGGTATGCAAATTGTGCATGCGTAGTGAATTGTTTATATTTTATACATAAAATGATCAATCAACTTGCGTTATTTAAAGTGTGTTTATCGTTATGTCGCCTATTTTCGCGATGTACTTTCGATTTCACATCGCGAAATTTTATTACCGAATATACTTAAATATGAACTTTTTTCAAGTAATGTAATAAACCAAAAATAAAGTATTTTAGAACTTTTCTTTTTTTCGTCATTCGTGGTAAACAGTCCCTTTAAGAGCAAACTGCCAATATATTAACACTAGAAATATTATCCCTTTTTTAAATATTTATTATCGATCCCAAAAACTGAATTTTACAGAGCATAATTTAAATAAGGCTTATTTTATATTTATTTTATAAAAATAATTGTCCGTTAATATCCAAATACCATTAAATCGTTTATTATTTGTTGAATGCGTTATATAACAGGGAAACTGCTTCAAATGCTGGTTTGTAAACAGTATTAGATTTAGAAAGAATTCATTGACATCAGAGTAAATAAATACAAAAACCTAAACATACATTTTAGTATACTGTTAAAATCTATATAAATACTAACCTCATCTAGTCTTATTGTCCTGGTTGTATTTTCAAGACCTTTCACAAAGATCTGAATTTCTTCACCCGGCATGTTAAAGAGGGGCAAGAAATTAAATCTGTTCGCAATATTATGAGCGGCTGCGGTCTGTTTTGAAGCCAAGAAGGTTCTTTATATATCTGTGGTATTAAAAGACTTGACTAAACTGGAAAATCCTTATGGAATCCCGCGTATTTTCAGAAAATTTATATGATTAAAGGTAAAGTAGCGATAGAAGTATTATTGGTTATGGTGGTAGTAGTAGTAGTCGTAGTAGTAGTAATAGTGGTGGTGGTGGTGGTGGTGGTGGTGGT
>VMBQ01016926.1:0-15221 GCA_007657795.1 Dreissena rostriformis | reverse complement strand
TGTTTCAATTATGGTCCTCTTCCAGTTAGAATTTGACTATATGACCTTGACCTTATTGAATATGAACAATTTCCCCATGATGGCTTACTTTAATTATACTGTCAAGCACTTGAATAGTCGAGCGCGCTGTCTTCTGACAGCTCTTGTTCTTATTCAGAATAGAAGTCTGTACAAAATATTTTTCAAGACCAGACCATAATTGTAAATTTTTAATTGAAAAGTATAAATAGATGGATCTCGTTTAATTGTGTGAAATATTGGAAACAGGAACAATATTGATATAAAATGAAATGAATGGTATTTAAAAAATGATGAACAATGATATCAAACTCTTTTATTGATAGAGATATTTACAAACTGCGATAGAGATATTTACAAACTGCTTGGCAGATCCGATTAATTGCAAACTCAGATATTTGCTTTTTTCAAGAGCACTATGTCAATATAATTTGTTCATAAATTATTGATACAGTGCTTTTATGAAAAGTTATTGTGCAATAGTTTTTGTCAGCTTGTAAAATGAGTCGAGTTCTGAGAAAACTGGGCATAATGCATGTGCGTAAAGTGTCGTCCCAGATGAAAGAAAAATTCCATAAAAGGGGAAATTGTCGTCCCTGATTAGCCTGTGTGAACNGGTCAATGTGAAAGGGGTTAAAATGTGTGTGCGTATGGTATGGCCATGTCCATATACACATGCATACCAAATATGAAGGTTACATCTGAAGCGACATAGACGTTATGGGCATTTTTCGAAACCTAAACGCAGCTTTCGAAACCTAAACGCGGACCCTTACTTCAAGGTCAAGGTCACAGGGGTCAAACTTTGTGTGCGTATGGAAAGGCCTTGTCCATATACACACGCATGCCAAATATGAAGGTTACATCTGAAGCGACATAGGAGTTATGAGCATTTAAAAAAAATGTGACGGACAGACAGACAGACAGACAGACGGACAGTGCGATTACTATATGCCCACCATCTGGGGCATAACAATAAACAAGTAATCTGTTTGTCAAACACTATGCCCCCTTTTAAGCGATTTTGACCCATATATTTGACCTTTGACATTGAAGGATGACGTTGACCTTTCACCACTCAACATGTGCAGCTCCATGAGATACACATGCATGCCAAATATCAAATTGCTATCTTCAATATTGCAAAAGGTATGACCAAGGTTCAAGTTTTAGACAGACACACACAATGACAGGCAGACAGACAGGCCACAAACAATATACCCCCTCTTCTTCGAAGAAGGGGGCATAACACTTGGTGTAATATTAAAATTTACAAGAACAGTTTGAAATATAGCAAACAACGAAACTTAAGAACAGAACACCAACTATAAACATGAAATGATCAAAACTGGGATCAACCCCTTGGAACGGTCAATTCAAAGCATTTTGGGGTTTACACTGGTGTGAGGGCTAGGCGAACCTCACAATTACCCCAGAATTAATCACAAACAAAACGTATGTCTAAAATGATTTTAATCAATGTAGTTATGCAGCCAAAAATGACAACATGAATGCCAAAACATGATGCATGAATACAAAAGTTCACCTTACATTTTGTTACCTAGCTTCGTAGGTATCGGAAATCTATTAAAATGATAGGTTTTCAAGCGGGACTCAAACTCATGCCCACAAAAACATGAGAATTTTACCACACTAAAGTCCCGTTATTAATTTGACCTTTGGCCTCTTTGACCTTGAACTTTTAGGTAGAAAGACGGGTGTTACACGCGACTAGTCGTCTTGTGAAAGTGTTATAATTTATGATAATGTATTCTACAATTGCAAGTGACAAAGTTACTGTTCGCACACTCACTCAACATAATGTGATTGCTATATCAAGCTTTCTGCAAATGGTCTCAACAAAAATTACAAACAAACCCACCATACAAAAGACCAACAGCGGAAAGGTGCAAAACGATAAAACATAACTTCTTCAATTGTATGATAATATATTTCTTGCTTATCAGACGTAAGTATCCATTAATTCCATAATGCCGATCAACAGTTCATACCAACATTTCAGCTTATACAGTTCCTTTAACAAACTGAAAAACAATGTCTGGGTCTTCAGAACAAAATTTGCAATTATTCAATCATCATTATGAAATCATGGCATTAATGAAACAAAATGGATGTAACAAATCCAATGAATTTATAGCCATAATCCAATGTTGCGATTTTCAGGAGAATTACCTCACACATTGATTAAGTATTAAATGAAAACAGTTATCTCGTCTACAAAGCAGAAATATTGTAAGACTTCAAAACGAGAGATTTCCACTTAAATCAAACGAGATATGGTCTTAAAAGTGATTTACATTGGTTTAATTACTGAAACAATATTTCATTATTACAAAAGCTACAACAACAAAAGCAGACGAAAAACAATTTTATTGTGAGAATTTTTTGCCTGCAAATAACATAAGGATCATGCAGATTCTTCTTTCATTTGATAAGAAATTTAAACGAGAATATCAATGAAACTGATGGAGATGCTCTATTTCAAGTATCATCAAATACAAATCTTTAGTGTCTGAAATCTGGTACGGAAACAAAATATGACATATTTATGATCAAAGGGCAATAACTCATTGAAAAGTGTCCAGCCTATAGGTTGCTGCATATAAAGTTTCATCAAATTCTGATCATTAGTGTCTGAGATTTCGCACGGAAAAAAAAACTATGGCAGAAAGACGGACACTCAGATGGATAGACATCAAGAAGGAACGATTATCGGTTATCGGGAAAATTCTTTGTATACCCATTCAAACTAAATTCCATCAAAATGATCATTTGGACAGACGGAAAAAGCGGCAAAAGGGGGAGCATATCTGGAAGCATGAAAAATGAGGAATGGAAGTTAATATCAAAATATTTAATTTTGTGCTTAATATACAACAGGAGTCAGAATAATGATGTAGACCATTCATCCGAAGGACCACAGAATGTCTTGTCCTAACTTTGGTGACTTTTCCTATACGGGATTTTTCAGCCACCACCAGAAAACGTAAGGCCCAATATTACTATGACATAAAACTCATATCTTATACTAATGTAATCTTTACAGTATAATACTCAAACTTTATATTTTATCTATGACACCTGTGTCTATATTATGAACTCATCAATTTAATAATTGACGGCTCTATGACAACTAAAAAACACTTAATAAAAATCATAAATAAAAAAAAACAGCCTAATAAATATAAGAGTAGAATAATATTTAATTTACAAGATCTTGCAAAAAGCCCTGTTCAAAAGAATTATCCTTTGCGAGTCAAGTTTTAGTTTCAATTTTTCAATAAATGCCCCTATTAAATCAGCACCTTACAGTTGTAGCCCATGTGTTAAAATGAAAAGTGATACGTTCGTTACAGTTGTTGAAATTCTCAGCTCAATGTCCTGCTATAGAAATTGCTATAAGATGATGAATATTATTGGATTATTCAAACGCATAATGTAGAATAGGGCAACATATTTGGACAGGTCCCCAGTTGGCAAAAAGTATTGGATGTGCTGAAAGGTGCCCAACTGGCAAATAGTATTGGATGTGCTGACAGGCGTGTTAAATGGATGTATATCATCTGTGGACAAAATGTTGTAAAATATTTTTTTCATTTAAACCTTGCTCTGGGAAAATAGGGTTTAATGCATGTGCGTAAAGTGTCATCCCATATAAGCCAGTTAAGTCCGCACAGGCCTATCAGGGACGACACTGTCTGCTTTTATTATATTTTTTCGTTTAAATTAAGACTCTTCATAGCAAAAATCCAGTAAAGTCGGAAAAAGTCATCCCTGCATTAGCACAGGCTAATCTGTGAAAACACTTTACTCACATGCATTAATCTCCATTTTCCCAGAGCAAGGCTCATTTATACCCGGTGATCAGAGAGTCACATTTTCATCGCCTCAGTTAAATGCCTCAGTTGGCTTTACTACACAATGTGACAGCCACTTATTTCAACGTGGCTTATTGGCATATAGAGATGTAAACTTTAAAAAATAAGAGACACAAAAAATTACTCCACACTGAAACACGGCATTCCAAAAGACTGCTTCTTCCCCTCCTGTGATCCTTTTGACCTCCAATTGTAACCTTAAGGTGGTGTGATTGCCTCTTGTCTTCTGCATATAACTGTTATCTCAATTTGTACTTTGCGTGCAAAAAGGTTACACTTTGGGCACTACTTTTTTTTTTCGAAGACCCTGTTCTCCAAAACAACTTTGATGCATTTAAGAAAGGGCATGAGTTCTTATGAAAGGTAATGAAATTTATTTACGAAAAAATATATTTGAGAAATACTTTTTTTCGTAAATATTCAACAATGTTTGTTTTCAAAAGCGTTTAGAGCGAATGGAATATATACCTTACAGACTTATTGGTACTAATAGAGAAAACTGGCTTAAATGGCTATCATGTGGAAAGAAACTAGTATACGATTTATAAGTACAAAAGTGTTAATATTTTATCATTTCTGTGCATTCTTTGTATATTTAAAAAGACAATTTGTAACAATTTCTGTAATTTAAAGGAGTTTTCTTTTATGTATTTAAGTGTGTAAAGCTTTAAGTAATACATGAACAAATAAATAGTTAGTAGAAAGACCATTATGTTATAAACAAAAATATAGTGTTCTTGTGCTTTTAAACAAACTTATAAATGAAACTTATGGAGGCTCTGAAAAACTGGGCTTGGGCTACAAACATTTTTGCCAATGGTGAGTGGAATGACAACTGCTTAATCCAGAAATGAAAGTGATCTACCAACCAACGGATGATATAGAGCAAGGTCATTTTTTTCCAAGTTCTAACGATTGTGATGTAAAAATTCTTAAGTAGTCCTAAATACCCAACCCTTCTCTACCCCAATGTCCTTGACATGGACATAACTTATAGTCTTATGGTGTAAGCTAATTATGATTGAGCATGGCTTACCATTGTTAATATCTGATTAAATAGCTCCATTTCCAACCTGCGATATAAACTGTTAGAAATTTCATTTTAGTAACATCTCTGTTGTGGACTCTGCTCGTTTGATTCTATACATCAGAATTGTCATTACAAGAATGGTCATGTCAAAGGCAGATGTAGCGCATTTCTTTTTCTTGCTGCAATTTCGCCATGACAACTACTTTGGTGTCAAATCCAGCCACCAATAGAAAAAAACTAATAAAATGAGGAATAATATTGAATTGAAGCCCTGACGCTGACTCTTACTAATAAACGATGCCTTAAAGCAAAAGAAGATTAACTATTAACATTTTACAAACTAATTCAAATTGATATGCCTCTAGATGTGGAAACAATCGTAAAGCACAGACATATTGTCATTTAAAGGTACATTTCTATGTCTTCTGTCACCTCAACATGGCTGCAAATTTCCTCTTTTTTCATTTCATTTTTGTTAAAGAGATGATCTAGTAATAAAAGTTCAGTGTGCGATAGGAGACAGACTAAGGCAGTTAATCGATCAGTGACAACAAACTAATTCCATCAGTGATGTCCATTTCTGCACTTGAGACGCAAATATCGGGTCAAAACGCACTGACACAGCTTTTGTTTTTATAGAAAGACTGCAAACCAAACGCACATGAATCTGGTTAACAAAATACAAATGACAAGTCGTTAAAAAAAGATAGCACAGTCATTAATTTGTCAATCAAAAGAAATCATCTATGTTTTTTTTTATTACTTTCAATTAATATTTAACACCACATTATACAAAACTATCGAAGTTATTCTTAATGATTTGTTAATTATTAGCAGAATTTGAAGAAACTGTACATAATTGCTTAACTTAGATCTTCAGGAAGACAGCTGGGAATTCGTATTCATTTTGCAATGCCATTGACTGTAAAATAATGTTTTTGTAAACAAAACAGTTCTGCAGTATGTAGGGCTTATGTTTGTGTCTTTTACATTTTCTCTGACAATATCACTATGAATTCATTTCTATATTTTATAAAGCGAAATGGGTCTCTGGGGTCGACACAAATTACATTTTTAGACAGCAATTTAGATTGTTGGTCAAGAATAACTGCCTTCTCCATAGTAGACCTAATTTTGACTTATTTCTTGACAATATTAGTAATTCTTGAGAAAAGAGAAACTAAAGTCATTGACCTTTATTTGTTGGAAAAAAATGTTAATATGAGCACCATATCCACTGGCTTGCCATCAAAAAGGAGTTGTACCTGCAAGGAGCAATTAGTAAAGTGAAGAACAATTCAAAACTGGCAAATGCAAAGTAATGTTTCTTAGAGGATGGCAAAGACAACTATGTGCAGTTGTTATGGGATTATTTTTAGATACTGTATGCATGCCCCTGTGACCTTGATCTTTGATCTCTTGACCTCAAAATTGAGACACATATATGATCATAGGTTAAAGTCACCGGGGATGAACAACTTTTGTCACGTGACCACAAAAGTCAACGCAGGTTGTTGAATTGCATCAGGCATCCCGCTCCGTCAGGTAATTTTCATCTTTTTATAGAGAATATTTGAAAATTTCTGGACAATTCAAAGCTTATGACATGCTTCATACCTTTTTGCATATTAAGACGCATTGCACTTGTTTCGAAGCTTTGCGGTTTTTAAGAACACTTCGACACAAAATTTAGATTTTTGATGCAAACGCAGTTTGATTTTATATTTTTTCACTTTCCATTCACGAATAAATCATATTGCTAGAAAAATGAGAGCACACGATGCTTAATTTTTGTTTATTTATTGTGTTTGAGATAAAAGTTGGTGTTGTAATATTTAATTTGGTCAGTTCTTGCTATTTCAAAAATATACAAACGCGGGTGGGTTGAGCGAACGCAGTTTGCTGAAGCTGGATTATGGCAAACGCAGGTTGGTTAAGATTACGGAATCCGGATAGTGACATCTATAATCTCGCCCTTCTTTTATCAAAGGCGACGCACGAAACACGAAGCATTCCACACAGGCTAATCAGGGCCGACACTTTAAACTCGATTTTTGCTCAGAAAAAACTTTCTTTTAACAAAAAATATCATAAAGGCGGAAAGTGCCGTCCCTTATTAGCCCGTGTGGACAGCGCTTTACGCACATGCATTAAACCCCCTTTTCACAGAGCGCGGCTCAAATATATATTCCAACGGATATGGTGAGATCAACAATAATCGCAGATAATCAACATAAATTACAATAATTTTGACAAGATCAACAATAATCACAGATAATATAAATCGCAATTAATCGGTTGAGATCAACAATAATCACAGATAATCAACACAAATTACAATGATTTTGATAAGATCAACAATTATCACAAATAAAATAAATCACAGTTCAATAAACATGCGTGTTTACTATAATGAACACACCATTATGCACCACACTAGTAATTATTTGTTATTTTTAAGCCGGCTTATTTTGAAAACACCATACAAAACATTTTAAATAGTGCTTTTCAACTAGGTTATAAAACATACTTTCGCTCAGAATGCAGTGACCTATGTTGAATTGTATTTTGGTTTTTAAACCGACAGAACCTAGCATTGTACTAAAAACAAAATACACACCTATGTCTGTTGAACGCCTGTTTTGTGTAAAATGTTTTTCCACAACAGGCGAATCGTCCAGTCCCTCTGTGGCGCTTATCATGAAGCTTTAACCCCCACTCCGATTTAAATGTCTTCCCACAGATTTCACACACGAGCGTCATTTTTCTGTAATAAAAGAATTACTATTTGTTAAAATATATTTCTAAAATGTTTTATAAAGTTTTAAAGACTTCACCAAAAGAGATATGAAATGCAAGTGATTGGATGTGACACAATATTTTATTCTTTTCGTCACAGTTCAATAAACATGCGTGTTTACTAATGCACGGGATTTTCGTGAGTTTTGGCGGGTAAAGCGTCAATTGAAGTTCCGTAGTCATATATTGTTTTGAATAGTTAATATTTTCGTATTTGTAACCTTATCATAATTTTGAAGACTTTCAAAAATGTGTACAGTGTGCGTTTCATCATCCTTTGAATATTTTCGCAACCTGTGTTTGCCATTTCCTATTGCTCAAGAAATACCAACCTGCGTTTGCAAAACAAAACAAAACAAAAAAGAAAAATATTTTTCAAATTTCACGGCTATTTTTGTCATGAATGTTATTAAATATATTAAAATGAAGAGTAAAATCATACTAATTCAGGCGTTAAACCAATATTTTTTAAAGAAAATCATCAAAACCACATAAACAAACAGCGTTTGCATTGCATTTCAGAATTTTGTGTCGAAGTGTTATCGGAAAGTGGAAACAGTAAAGGCAATCGATTCATTTTTAATAAAAGTTTATTTAGTATACTGTGTCATAGGCTATCGCTTTTTTAAAACTGAAATTTCGATCATATAAAAAAACAGCAAAACTTACCTTAATGTGCAAGATTACAGACTGTTTCTTCAACCGGCGTTGACTTTTGCGGTCACGTGATACAAGTTGTTCACCCCCGGTGAAAGTCCTTGTGACTATGACAGGTAGACCTTAAATTGACAGGCTGATTCCCCGTCTACAAAGTAACCAGCATTCCATTTTTCTATGANAAAGTGGAAACAGTAAAGGCAATCGAATCATTTCAAATAAAAGTTTATTTAGTATACTGTGTCATAGGCTATCACTTGTTTAAAACTGAAATTTTGATTATATGAAAAAACAACAAAACTTACCTTAATGTATAAGATTACAGACTGTTTCTGCAACCGGCGTTGACTTTTGCGGTCACGTGATACAAGTTGTTCACCCCCGGTGATTACTAAAATGTTTACGAACATATCATATGTTGTTCATGCCTGTAACCTCCTGGATGCACTATATGTCTCTCGGTATGAGGCTTCGTTTTACTCCTGACAGAACCTTCATATCTACTTCTACTTCGTACTTCCTACAGTCAATTGCTGACTATTAAAGGAAGGCCTATTACAGGCAGATATGGACACTGTCGAGTCCGTTTCCTGGGAAGAACCAGTACTTGGTGTCTATGGAGGAGATAATGAGAACGCTCCCCGAGTAGGGAGCGAACCCACGAACTCCCGATCGCTAGGCGGACACCTCATCCACTACACCACCGCGACCTCGATATAAAGTATAATATGACAACACCGCACACTAAATTTTAATATTTTGTCCTTATGGGCTCTATTCAAATCACGAAAACTACGCCGTAATATTATTCAATAAAAAACGGATTAAAACATAATATGACGTCATTACGTCACATTGACGTTACACTGTAACGCAAAATCTGCGCCCAACATTTATAGTCATTATTCAAAGAGCGAAATATTTAAATTAAGTGAAGTATAGTCACAGCGTTATACTATGTGGTCTTTGATTGGACATTACTCTTAGTAATAATATGATACTTTATCTATATCGGTATTGTATAATTCTCTGAAAAGATCTATAGAACGAAGGTATCTATTTTCGTTAGCGGTTTATGAAGATATAGGAAATATTCGCAGATATATTCCCACACAAGGTTGCCTAGCCACAGAGACGCAAAAAAATCCGACAGTCTTAAATGAGATTCATAAATGTAGATTTGCAGACGTCGTCTAACTCGCAACATTTTACGAACAGATACGTGAACGTCTTTACAGAAAATTCAACATGATTTTTTTGGTGCTTAATAATAACTGAATATTAAATGCAACTATCAAGTTTTTAGTGCGCATTATGGGTTAACAACTAATTACATCTATTGTGACATTGTCTGAAAGGAAATTTAAANGATGATGATGATGATGATGATGATGATGATGATGATGATGATGATGATGATGATGATGATGATGATGATGATGATGATGATGATGATGATGATGATGATGATGATGATGATGATGATGATGATGATGATGATGATGATGATGATGATGATGATGATGATGATGATGATGATGATGATGATGATGATGATGATGATGATGATGATGATGATGATGATGATGATGATGATGATGATGATGATGATGATGATGATGATGATGATGATGATGATGATGATGATGATGATGATGATGATGATGATGATGATGATGATGATGATGATGATGATGATGATGATGATGATGATGATGATGATGATGATGATGATGATGATGATGATGATGATGATGATGATGATGATGATGATGATGATGATAATGATGATGATGATGATGATGATGATGATGATGATGATGATGATGATGATGATGATGGTGATGATGATGATGACGACAATTATGATGATGATGATGATGATGATGATGATGATGATGATGATGATGATGATGATGATGATGATGATGATGATGATGATGATGATGATGACGATGATGATGATGATGATGACGTACTAAACTAACTCGGTCAATACTTATTTGCGTAGAAGGGGGAGGATACCAGCGAAAAGAGTGCCGGCGTAATCCGGCAGCTAACAACACCCAATGTGATAGGCCATTTGAGTGTGTGCAATCCCCTATATGATAAATGATGATTCTTAGATTGATGCTGAGGTTGATGATGTTGATGCTGCTGCTGCTGCTGATGCTGCTGCTGCTGATGATGATGATGTTTATGTTGATGATGTTGATGATGATGATGCTGATGATGATGATGATGATGCTGATGCTGATGCTGCTGCTGCTGCTTCTGCTGCTGCTGATGATGATGATGATATTTTAAGCAAATAAAGTGTACTATGTTCATAGTAGAAGCGATTGTCATGAAAACATATGCATATTTCGTGACATATAGTTAGTGCTTTAAATCACTGTCACTTGTCATCTTCATCTATTATAAAGCAGCACATCAGATAAATCACTCTGGTATTTTTTTTATTTGATAAAAAAACGGAGCCAAAATGCCGGGATTTTGTTGAAAAGCGATATAGATAGCGACATGATAATTCACTTTAGCGTGCCAATCAATAGCACTAGCGCAGTTAAACGAGCATCGGTGACAAGTATTCTAATGTGTATGCAATTTTTGTATTACAATAACGACTTATATAATACTGCAATAGGAAAAAGCAATGTCCACTTAAAGTAACGTGCACCACGAATCAGCAATTAGAAAACGAAAAAAAGTATTTTGACATTCACTCGACTCGCATTGTGATTGATGTATATCAGTCAAATTCAAGAGAAGAAAGATATTGTGAATCAAAAACTAACAAGCATGTGTTTTTAAGTACATAAGTATCATATCCCTTTGATAAAAAGGAGCAAATTAAATTAAAAAGTGTATAACTAGCATTTGCTTTAAGATATTGACGTTTGCGAACACGCTTCAAAACATCTCCATAAAATGATGGTTATGAAATTCCATAAGTTTAATGCCATTTTAAAGAAACATAATGTTTGAAATTAAATCACTATATTTAGAGTGGAATTTAGCGAATTTACGCCGAAGGTTATGATACAAAAAACCTTGTTTTAGCAATTTCTTCGCTAATATACGATTACGATCATTAAAATCTTGAACACATGAACATGCTCTAGCGTATCGTACCAACTGCGAAATGTAAATACCATAGGAAGGTTAAATCTTAATAAGCAGAGTTAGGTTTTTGCTATGTTTGGTTTTGTAACATCGGCTAGTTCGCCGAACAAAGTTTTTCAAAACCATTCCCATGGGGTCAAACCCGATCATTCCCAAAGGATTTTATGAAAAACAAAACTGAATTACTACTTTAAAATCTTCTTAAACCGCAATGCTAGAAAATTAATATTTTATTTGCAACATCGATTATGTTTTGTTTTTTAATGTCTTAACCATGCACCTGAGGATAGATCTAACAAAGCTGCAGGTAACAATTGATTAACTAAAAATTATACTTATTAAAGATGTTATTTTTTCTTAGAAGCCCTATGTCCCAGATGTTAGATATTTTGTATGATACATTACACAATGGCCGTGTACACAGTGTGTTCAAATCATGTTCTTAGCGTCAAAACAGGGCGTGCATCTAGATTACATTTTAGTATGCATTTATTGAACAGATAAATGTCTAATCTGGACCAACAAAGTCATAAGAGTGTAATATTTAATGTATACGATTGTGAATTTGTCCTCTATTAAGATTTTGTATTGATGACAATGTGGTTCAATCTTGCCACATCCTGTGGTTATAATTGTTTATTTAATCTTGTATTGTAAACGGATATCATACATCCTCTTCTGTGAAATTACAAGTCCACATGTAAGTTGTCTAGGGTCAGCTTTGCCATTTTTAACTAGTGTTGCAATTGATTGCTAACAAGATTAGGCAGAAGCGTGTTATATAAAGTTAAGACGTCATACGCGTTGAATTATTCTTTTTAACTTTCGACTTGAATGATGTTGCACATGACTTATCCTACCAGTTAGACCAAACAGGATTCGTTTAATTAAGATGACATTATTAAGATCGCGAATAGCAATCAAACAACTTACATGAAGCTTTTGCTCTCCGGGTATTGTCTTGGTTCAGAGATGATTTCGTCATGGTATTCCTCTTCAATGTAGCATTGATTGCAATATACTAGTGTTTGCTTTGTGAAGAGATTTAATTACTATCGAATTTTTATAAGTGTAAGATGCCGTATCAGATTGTTCATTGAGTGACTATTGTTTAATAATAAAAATACGTAAAAGTTTGACACTATCTTAAAGTCAAATTGTTCATAATTTAAGGTGTCTCGTAAGTCAACTTGCTGGCATCGAATTGTTAACATGGACAATAAACAAGCAATTTATTTTTTACTTGTATAAATATGTGAACAAACACCAATATTACAGTGGTATAACTATGCTTCCAACGATATTCGCTGTAATGGGAAATGTATACAAATGTGAATGGTAAATACGCCTATTTTGAAATTGCTTCTCTATTTACGGATAAAGGATGAGTTTATATGAAAAAGACGTATAATACATTCTGTCGATATAGTTTTATTTCTAGTTTTACGTTTTAAAGAATCAACCGACAACCGAACCGCAACCTTGATCCGTATCGTGTCCGTACATGAAGATATAGATTGTATCAAATGTGAGAGTCACATTTTGTCTCAATCTCAAATTACTTGTATCTTTCTTTTACAGCAAAAGAACGACGTAGGCAAGGTAAACCATTTGTTTTTAATTATTTTGTGTTTGTGTCAATATACTTTATTTGCCAATATGCACTGTGAATTTACACGCAAACCTTGATGGAATGCAAAGAAAATTCAGTACAAGCAGTCATGTTATAATGATGCATGCCAAAGCTATATAAATATGTTACAAAAAACACAAATAGTTATGTAGGTAAATTAGTACGAGACTCCACCGATTACCACGAACTTTATATAAAATTGTGTTGCACGATAACAAAAAAAAGGTTCTTCTCTTAAACGGCATGTTTGATTAATAAAGAATCTATTAACTTTTTACTTCTTTAAAACCACAATCCCCAAATGCAGGAATGATTTGGACATTATTTTGTGACACAAAAATACCCCTCCAGTGTAATTCAGCACTCTAACTGGTTTACAATTGCATTTCATGGATGCTGAACTGTTCTGATATGGTTTCTGTTAAGCTGGATCCATTTGACATAAGACAAATTTTCGCATGACGCTGCTCATATCACCGACCTTTATATTAATATAACATACAAAAGATCATTTTCTGAAAACAATAGGACCAAAGCTGTACTATCTTGAGGTTACATAGTAAATATATATCGTCTTCTATTAAACATTTGGCAAAGAAGAATACTATCGTGTAGAGGTCGTTTATAAAGTTTGTTGAACATAATTTTTCAGTAACGTGAATGTTAATAAGGAAACATTTATATTTTCGAAATTTAGCTCGCTTATAGCTACTCATATTTATATATTCGTTAATGCTCGTTTGTACCAGTAGATTTCGTTTAACCTTCATACTGTTGAAGTGAGGGATAGCGAATGTTTTCCGTCGCATTAGTCACATTTAATATATTGCACATAAACCTAGAGAATGCCTCGATCTTAATTAAATTATTTCTTTTTTTTTTACAGAGAAGAAGCTTCGTCAAAGAGGTAATACATTTAATAACCTTATTTGCAATAAATCACCCACCATATACAAAATGAAGTGGTATGTTAATGACTCGACAACTTGTTCTTCAAATGCCTATATAAATTAGTCTAAGATAATAAAACAATGTTTCCATTCAATACACTGGTAAAATGCCAGAGTGTGCTATATTGGCTGCAAAATCAAGGACACTGCTTTAAATATCTTTTAAAAAGTATAAACAATCTTATTCGCTGCAACCACAAACCCCAGAGGTTACATTCTATGCAACCATGGTTAAGATCGGAACCTACTCGACATGAAGGTAAGATTTTATCTGTAATAAAATTATGTTTGTATTTGACCTGAATTTTATATATGGGTTTAAGATTAAATGACAATTTTTGTGTGTGCAGAAATCTCCTATATGATAAATGATGATGCTGGTGTTGATGCTGATGTTGATGTTGATGCTGATGTTAATGTTGATGTTGACCACGACGACGACGACGATAATGATGATGAAGACGGTTATAAACTCAGTCAATATGTCTTTGCATGGAAGGGGGAGGATTAAAGCGAGACGAATTCCTGCGTAATCCGGCAGCTAACAACTCCCATTGTGATAGGCCGACCTCACATTACGGGAGAAATGGGCAACTCGAGAGCGATTCGAGCGATTCACTCGCACTGCCGTGGTTAAGATCGGAACCTACTCGACCTGAAAGTAAGATTTAATCTGTAATAAAATGGTGTTTGTGTTTGACCTGAATTGTATATATGGGTTTTAGATAAAATGACAATTTTAGTGTGCGCATAAATCCCTTATATGATAAATGATGATGCTGATGTTGATGCTGATGCTGATGTTAATATTGATGTTGACCACGACGACGACGACGACAATAATGATGATGATCACGGTTATAAACTCAGTCAATATTTCTTTGCATGGAAGGGGGAGAATACCAGCGAGACGAGCTCCTGCGTAATCCGGCAGCCAACAACTCCCAATGTGATAGGCCGACCTCAAATTTCGGGAGAAATTGGCAACTCGAGAGCGAATCGAGCGATTCACTCGCATCGCCGTGGTTAAGATCGGAACCTACTCGACATGAAGGTAAGATTTAATCTGTAATACAATGGTGTTTGTGTTTGACCTGAATTTTATATAT
>VMBQ01016924.1:0-10375 GCA_007657795.1 Dreissena rostriformis | reverse complement strand
TACTAGAGTGACCACAATTGTACAACACGAGATACTATAGTGGCCACCATTGTACAACACGAGATACTAGACTGGCTACCATTGTATAGCACGAGATACTAGAGTGACCACCATTGTACAACACAAAATACTAGAGTGGCCACCATTGTACAGCACGAGATATCAGACTGACCACCATTATACAACAAGAGTTACTAGAGTGAACACCATTGTAAAACACGCGATACTAGAGTGGCCACCATTGTACAACACGAGGTACAAGACTGGCCACCATTGTACAACACGAGATACTAGAGTGGCCACCATTGTACAACACGAGATACTAGAGTGACCACCATTGTACAACACGAGATACTAGACTGGCCACCATTGTACAGCACGAGATACTAGAGTGACCACCATTGTACAACACGAGATACTAGAGTGGCCACCATTGTACAGCACGAGATTCTAGAGTGGCCACCATTGTACAACACGAGATTCTTGAGTGACCATAACTGTACGACACGAGATACGGGAGGGACCACCATTGTACAACACGAGATACTAGAGTGGCCACCATTGTGCAACAAGAGATACATTTAGCATAGAAGATGGGCCTATATTGTTCCAAATTATGCGTTAACATTTACCCACTGTCGAACTTCCTGAGAAAAAGTTACATTTAATTACAATTGCAAAGATAATACATTTATAGATGTACACAGTTCATGTTGACATATGATCATAGCAACTTTGACTGTGTACACGTCTTTATCAATGCACTCAAGTGCACCTTACATGCTATAAACTAATTTAAGACTCGTCGAAAAAATTCGGTCGAAATAGTTGAACTACATGACAAGTAAGAGAACATATTTGAACATGACTAAACTGTGATTGTGCATGTTTCGACCTTGAAGTCAGTTCACTGTTTTACAAAACAAATTTAGACATTACAAATCGACATAATCTGCCAACAAGTCCAAAGAAGTTGCTTTGTCATTGAATAATATAATGCCAAAATTCAATTGGATGTCTGATTTCATAGAGATTACTTTGTAATTAACCGCTGATTTCGCACAGGTAATCGGAAGATTAATGAAGCTCCGGGGAGTTCGTAAATTGAACCTGGCTCAAATTTAACAAAAGAAACTCTGAAATAATATATGGCAATGACGATGACATTTCTATGAGTGTCTCCCAACCGATCAGCCTCAATATCCGAACACGAGATATGTTGATACCTGCCTGAAGTAGCGCGGCCTTTTTGATGTTTTATTAATTTATTCTCTAATGGTTTTGTGAGGGATTGCAAACGATTATGCACTTAAACAATTGCCAGTTTTAGTGACTCTTTGTGGTGTGTTTGGCCTCAATTTGGGTACGATTTTTTTTTATTATGAAAGATGGGGTACCTGTAAGTATACCGGGGTTTCCAAAAGTATCATTTGAAAATCGGTGTACGGTGAAGTATACTTCTGACTACCCCGGGTACGGGGAAGTAGTACCCGTGTGGAACTTGACCCATTCAGCGCTTCTAAAGTGTCCGCTATTGTACATCTAGTATGATAGTGATTAAGTTACGTGATTATATATCAAGACATTGTAGCATGTGAACCATTTTAATTCTTCTTTAGTTCACAGTTGACTTCTACTGTACATCATGGCTTCGACCTATGCTCTATTTAGTTAACAAAACTATGATGAAAGTCGCGTTATCAATATCGTTATCTCGCATCATTGTGTCGCGCTTTCACGTCGTTTTCTCGTATTTGACCTTGTAGTTCATTGCGATGTTGCGAGAGTACGATGCGAGATCAGAATGCAAGATTGCAAGAATACGGTACGAGATATAGGTATTAATATCGTGATCTCGCAAAATGTTATTGCAGTTTTTAACTTTTGAACAAACAATGGCGAGGACACTAAAATACACTTTGCGAACATACTACATTTTGATGCAAGACCGCGGTGTAAATATCTCGATCTCGTATACTGTTCACGTGTCATCGCGTTATCTTATCTTGACCAAGTGTTCTCGCGTTCTTTTTCTGACTTATTAATCTAGAGTTCGACTAGGCTAAACAACGAGTGGCCTTATCGGAGCACCGTATATTATACCACAATTCGCACGGTTGTCTTATTGTTAACGTTTGTTTCTTACAGTAACTTGAACCTGCTGACTTTGCATGTCTTTACGGTATCCAGACGACTCAAAGCTACGGGAGTTTTGTAAGACGATCTTTGTTCAAATAAAATTCAACCAGTCTGAAATCAGATCGCAATTACACCTTTATTTTCATGTGGGTCTCCCAACCGATCAGCCCTCGATCAACCCCGAGTTCAGAATGCCAGATACGTACACTGGAGAACAAACCTTCCTAATGTATCGTGCCTCTTTTAAAATATCCTTTTGTTAATGAGCCTTTGTAGGTTTGTGAATGATTGTCATTAACCATTGCCAGTTTCTGATGATTCTTTTGTTCTTCTTTATGGCTCGATATCAAGGACCTGGTATTCAAATCTTGTTTTTTTCTTTCTGGTGCAAAGTAATTTATAACCCTAGATTCGTATTAACTGAATATGTTTAAGACTATTCAAACTATGCGTTTTATTTTTATAACGTCTACGTTTAAGACATACTAGAACGCATAAAACGACCATATACTTAGCTATCAATTATTTAATTTAAAAATGCTGAATTTGTATTGAGTCTTACATGTTTCATGCTTTGCTACATAAACGCTGCAATTCAAATTCGTATTTGCAGATTGTAATTCAGTAAACATCGTTAATCTAATAAAAAGAAGTAAAACTTGCATAAAGTTACTTAATTTAAGAACACAAAGAAATGTTCGCTAAATAAAGCCATGTTTGCATAATTAAATCTTATTACTCTTATAACAGCTGTCAACCGACCATTACGAGGTCTAAATTAGCTAAATATGGAATCTTATTTAAAGCATTGCAAACGATGAAAGCATGTATCTTGTCATTAGACGCTTCGTTCACCGACCGAATTTAGCTGATACTCAAATTGCGAGTGTTTGAATTCAAATGTTCCCGTTTGTGGACATCCCCTTCGTTGTCATCGCTTATATAAACATCAACGGGTTAGGGTAACACATAAACACTTCCGCGTAATCTGAACAAAATTATCAGCTTTGCAAGATCAGAAAACATGATAAAAAGAGAGTTTATTTTTCTTACGACACGATTCGTTTTGTATGGGAAGATTTCTTGTACTGCTTCAATTTACAGAAGAATAATTAAGTAATGTTTCTTTCTAATTCTACATTAGTGGTTTCTTTTTAAATGCAAAGGTATTTTGCGCAAAATCAAGTCTTTGGTTCACTAATTGTATTCGGTCCACAGTGATAAGTATCATTTACGGATGATATCCGATACTATTGCCCCCACTGCGGTTTTAAAATACAATCTAATTGACTGTGGGCTGAAATCAAATTAGCCGCTTGTGAGTGCAATTAAAACAGATAGGCCTTAACTATAACAAACAAAAAACGAAAACTGCATACACCGTTTTGTTAAAATCGCTGATTTAACGCTTTGACTTAATTCCTTTAAAAGACTGGGGTACAGTTCGAAGGCTCTCAATGCCATCCAAACAAAACCCTTTCTAAAAAAAATAACTTTGTTAGTTTATGAATGTTTTCTACGCCCAACCTTTAAAGACCAGTTGAGTCGAGAGAAAGACGACCAAAGGCAATGCAAAATGGTGCACGCGTAATTGGATAAAAACAAAGTAGAACGTTTCATGATTTACGAGCTCTACACTGTTCAACACCATTTTCAGGAGCGAGCCATGTTTGTTCTAAACGAGTTTTAGGAGAGAAAAAATATATAAATTAGTTTAATTAATGAGCATACAGCATATGTTCATAGAGTGGTCATTATTGCACATAACAGGTTTTCAAAAGTCAGAAATATTGTAAATCAGTGTTACGAATTAGCATACTTATTCAGCACACATCTAAAGTGTGAGCAATAATGTACGATTGTCCAGCGTATGCATTGGTGCTAAGAACGAGTTTCAACAATGTGCATTATTGCAGCATGCATTTCCATAGTGCACACACATGTACTATATTAATTTCAAGAGTGTTCAATGTTGTACACATTGAGTTTCCAGTATAAACATTAGCAGACATCCTTAGATTTTAATGTAAGCACAATTGTACAGCATAACAGTCATAACTGAACATCATAGGACAACATGAGTGTAACAGTGAGCGATACTGTGTCACAACATGAGTTATAATAGTGCAAACTATAGAAAAACACGAGTGTCACAAGTGAACAACATAGTACATTACGGGTTTCAATATTGAGCACTATATTATATACTGGATTGCAAGAGTACAAGCTCTGTGTGTGCGCCATTGTACATCATACGTTTCCAGAATTCGCCTTACTATAAAGTATGACTTTAGAGATTGTGCACGAGTGTTCATCATAGTTTTCGATGTTCAGCGCTGGAGTCGAGAGTGTGAACCATTGTTTATCATGAAATTCTGTGGTAATTTCAAATTTAGAGCTTTATGTTTTCTAATATGCACCATAGATCATAACGAAATACAAGTGTAAGCAACATTATACAGAATACGTAACCACAGTACCATTGTACAGCATGAACTTCTCGAGTGACCGACATCGTACAGCATAAGAAATTAGAGTCACAACCATTGTAAATCAAAAGAATCGTGAGTGTCACCAGTGTATTTCAAGAGTATCTAGAGTGTCCAACGTTGTACATCACGATATTCTAGAGTCAACACTATTGAACAGAACGAGATTCTAGAAAGATCACGAGTTTCTATAGTTAATGCTTTTATACATTAAAGGGTGTAAAGCGTCCATCATTATACAACACGAGATTCTAAACTGACCACAAGTGTACAGCATACGATTCCAGAGTCGCTTCTATTGTAGTGCACCGTATTCTCGTGTTACCACCATTGTATAACACGATATTCTAAAATGACCACACTTGTACGACACGATGTTAACATCATCGTACAGCTCGAAATTCTAGAGTTACTACATTTGTAAAACAAGTGTAATCACCAACAGCATTGTATCAATTTACAGCACAAGTTTAAAAACTGAATTGTTCAGCACGATAGTCTTGAGTGATAAGAACGAGATTCTAGAGTGAGCTCAATTGTATATGTATAGCACGAGCTAGTAGAATAACAAGTCAATGAACTGCACGTGAGTCAAAAGTAACCACCAAAGTACATCAATAGATTCTAGAATGATCACCACTGTTCAGCACAAGATTATTGAAGCACCATCATTACAAAACCATATTCGAAAGAAACAACAATTGTTTAGCACGAGATTCTAGATAAACCACAATTTAAAAGCACTTATTGCTAGATTGACTACAATTGTACAACACGAGTTTCTAGATTGACCACTATTGTACAGCACTATTTTCTTAAGTCACCACCATTGTACAGCGTACAGCACGAGTTTCTAAATTTATCACCCCATCAAACAGCACAAGTTTCTGGGGGGTGAAAACCATTATGCAGCACAATTGTAATACACGAGTTTCTAGATGGACAACCATTGTACAGCACAAGTATCTAAATTGATTCTAGAGTGACCACAATTACAGAGTTTCTTAATTGAACACCATTCTACAGCATGAGTTTCTAGATTGACCACACTTGTATAGTACGAGTTTCTTGATTGCCCCATGGCGCTTTACAAGTTTCTGTGGTAAACACTATTGTAGAACATTATTTTCTAGACTACTATAGTACAGCAAGCGTTTCTGGAGTGAAATCGATTTAACAGCACGAGTTGTAGAATGAGAACCTGTGTACAAAACGAGATTATTGAGTATCCACACTTGTTCAGCGCAACGTTTTACAGTGCAATTTACAGCCCGAAATTATAAAGATGCCAACATTGTCCAGATTCTAGTGTGATAACTATAAAACATAGCGGCATTCCACCATTGTACAGCACGATTTTTAAGCGTTACCTCAATTGTACACATTCTAGAGTAGGAACCTTTGTACAACTAGAGATTCTAGAGTGGCCAATATTGTACATTTCTATATTGGGAACACTTGCTTATGACGAGTTTTTCAGACTGAGCATCATTTTACACAACATATTTTTCAAGTGACCACCAATGTAAATCACACACTTTTATAGTGAACACGTATAGTATAAACGCCACCATATTTTAGGATGACCACCATTTAACATGAGTGTTTGCTAGGCTGAAGACCAATTAACATGTCGACATTTTAGGCGTAGAACAATTAATAAAGAACGAGATAACATAGTGAAAATCATTAAGTTAGAGGCTGAAAACCATTAAACATCGCGCGTTTCTATACTGACAACCATTCAACATCAATAAAACTAGGCTGGGATTATTAAATATCACGAGAGTCAGCGATTTGCCCTATAAATAACGAGATACACAAAACGAGTTTCCAGAGCGGACACCTAGGAGAAACGTGAGTTATAAGATTGAACACCACGGAATATCTAGATAATTTAGTACGAACATCGTTGAAAACCTCGGTTGCGAGAGTGAGCACAATAGTACAACACGATAGTCTAAGCTGAACACAATTGGATATCAAGAGATTCGAGATTGAGCACCATAGAGTTTCTAAATGTATCACTGTGGAACACCACGAGATTCAAGGGCTGGCCCCATACAAAATCTGATAAAAAAGGTGTAGACCAAGTACCATGTACCGGCGCTAATTGCGATTTTTATATTTAGCACAATTACACATCACGATATTTGTCAGTGACCACCGTCGATAATCTCGAATTTACAGATTGACCAGTATTGACTATCACGAGATTCTAGGCTAAGAACAATTGCAAATCAAGAAAATGAGCATTATTGTACAAATCGACATTCTGGAGTTAGCGGCATTGTTTATCACGAGTCTTTAGAGTGGGAACCATTTAACATTACAACTGTGTAGAGTAAGCATCATTACACATACATAGCTTCTAGGGTGAGCACCAGTGGATATCACACATTTTTCAAAGGAAAACATCACAAGATTCTTGAGTAATCACTCTTGCACGTCTCGAGTTTATGGATTGAGCATCATTAAACATCACGAGTTTCTTTAGTGTGCATTTTTATAACACCGAGTTTCCACAAGGGGCATTCTTGTAAAACGTGTGTTTCTACAGTGATTTACATGGTCCATCACGAGTTTTAAAATTGACAATAATTGTACATCGAGTGAGCGCCATTTAAAATAACGGATGCACGACCTGCAGGATAAAGCAGACTGTACAACACGATTTTTAGGGTGAGCAACATTGTCAAAATTACTTTCAATAGCTAGTACGAATGTATATCATGAAGTTCAGGCGTGAACAGCATTTTATTGCACGAGTTTAAGTTAACATAATTTTACATCAGCATATTTTAAAATGACCAACAGAGTACAGCTACAGTTTCTGGACTGCATTCCATTATGTCTTGATCGAAAAAAGTCCCAAGCTTAAACAATGATTACTATTGTTTATCATGAGATTAAATTTTCAAACATGGCGATATTGAAAGATACTAATGTGAGTACTTCGTGCTCAGGTGAGGTAAGTTTTCGTAAACTTGTTCCACTAACCCGACACGGTTAAAGCAAGTCATTGGGCTTATAACCGGTAAAATGCATACCGAACCTCACAAGGTATCCAAAAATAATCAGAGTGTCCGCACAAGAAGTAAGGAGTTTTCACGTTCACACACGAGCTTATAACATTGTGGCCGATGACTTTCAGTTTTCACAACGATTTCCGACATTACTATTGTTGATAAGTGTGATGCTATGGAGACTATCGAGCTTGGCTTTAGAAATATTTATATTGTGCAAATAGTTGGTGTTGTTGGCTGATTCTAAAATCATCACCACAATGCCGCGGATAATTCCATAGTAAACACTTGCAAGGGTGAATAACATTAACTTGTCATAAAACACATGTTGCACGAAAAGGAGCGGTTACAAATCATAAATAATGTGCGAATTAATATGCAAACTCTAAATTTTAAGATACAGCCCTAGTTTAAACTAGACAAACAGGAACGAATGTGCGTGTCACCATTTTGATAGCGTATGCAGTTAGGTTAAGAATAACACATTGACAGTTTGCATAAAATAGAATTACTGCGATACGTACCTAAAATGCAATCTTTTACAATTTAAAAATACCCTTCTAATTTAAAAGCAAAGAATACAGATCTCCTTCTTAGACATGCAATACACAGTCTTGCATTTTTCGGTACAAAATGCCTCGCCAAGCAAAACTATAATAAAAAACGTATTTGTTCAAGTTTAAACTAGTTGTCCAACCATTGAATGAATTGTTTACCTCTTTGTTTACGTCTATAAAAGGGGCCACAATAGCAATACACCAGGCTTTGCTCTCTCTTTCTTCCATTTACTACTGGTTCTCAGAGCAAGACGAATCGGATTAGGAAAAATGGTACGTTGCGTACATGTTATTATTATAGTAACAAATTAAAATAGTTGTAGTAATGTATTGCTGTGATTGCACTTATATTCAAACGGTTATCTTTAAAATGTGGATCTGTTTTTGTTTATCCAAGTGTCCATTTGCTTTTCACATAAATGTTTATGTTTAATTACTTATACTATTATACTATGTTTAAAAATTATTATTTACGCATGATTGATAAGAAAAAAGGAAATATGCATTAAATGCAATTTATATTGTTTTTAAATGTTATACTTCCATTAATTACAAAACAAATAAGGTAACTTAGCTTAAATCCTGGTTTTATTGTGTTGTGTTGAAATACCAGTGTCATATAAAATAGATGATGGAGGCAATAACTTCTTTCCTGATATTGTGGCTTGAATATAATAATATATTTGACATTGTTGTGTTAAATTTACTGAAGATAGTTCACAGTATGTTATACGTTTGAATATAGTAATATAGTTTTATGAAAACATTGAATACGATTTATGCTTCTTGTTAAATTGTGAGAAAAATTACGGGTAATCCAAATTTGCTTTAAATGCAATTATTTCGAAAATAGTACCACACTTACTTGTTGAGATGAAAATCTTTAAATAAAAACAAATTCATGCCTAATTATTCATTTAGTGACCAGAGGACCATTGAATATGACAGTGACGTTAACTGGAAAACAAACTTGACCGGGGCTTAACGGTTATGATATTTTGGAAAATTTTAAATATTTGTTGAAAGAACCTGTTCACAGAGTTTCAATTAAAAAAAATCAATTAATTTACGTATACATTTATAACAAATGTTTAGTTATATATAATAATTATTATAGAAATGAAAATAGTTAATAACATATTTCCGTTCTGGGGATTCGAAAAAGTTGGAAGTAAAACATTACGCGATATGTTAGTAATACACTTGTTTTCCACTTATGTTAAAGTGTCAAAAAAATGGCCTCATTGTTTAACAATTTCGATTGATGATGTACATATTGACATATTGACGACATAAGTGTTATTTCGGTTGTTTGAATATAATTTATAAATACATTTTGTATCGAGGTCATTTTTTAAATAGTGATTTTGTCAAACTGTGGAAGTGAAAATCCTTTTAAGAAGTCAGCTAGTTTAAGCCCAGTAGATTTGAAACCCCAAATTTCGTGACCAAGACAAAACGTCTGTGTAACCTACGATGCTGTGCACCAATGAAAAACGATTTTGATTTGAATTATACCGATGATTAAAACACACTATTTTGTTACTTTTAGAACATACTTTTTAATCATGGCACCGTCATAAATTCCATTCGTCTTTTCTAATTTATTGTGTTCATTTATTTTGTTCATTTATTGTGTTCTTTTATTGTGCTCATTTATTCGTCTAGTCTGTCCCCCTTGCATGCCTGCTGATGTGCGCCGTACGGACAGTTTATTCTTCAGCAGGTAAGATAGTAGGGACATAATTTTGGATTTTAAGTACAGATTAAAGCAAAGCTACCACTTAAATATAATCATGTTTATGCTTTCTTCAATATTAGTTATTTATATTCAACTGTTGCACATTATATATTTTGTTAAGCTGTCGGAGCAACATGTAATAACACTGCCACTTGCCTTACGAACGGATACTGTGGAACTGATCTGAAATGCGCATGTCGTGCAGCCTTTACCGGGGCAGCAAATGCTTCGACGTGCACAGCTGTGGGTGAGTGTTCAGTGTATTTAGCGTAACATCTCGCTCCTAAAAACAATCAAATTTGCTCCAGAAAAGAGCCGCCGTTTGCAATCTTGTTATCTGTTTTGCTTGTACATGTATGTAATATCGATGGTTGCCTATTTCATGTTATTTAATCGTTTCGTACGATACGTTTATAAAGTACA
>VMBQ01016923.1:0-10383 GCA_007657795.1 Dreissena rostriformis | reverse complement strand
ACACGCTTCATTGACCGTACTACAGCGTAGTATGGACTGAGTTTACTTCCTCATTCAGTTGGATAGAATCTTTAAGACTGTTAACATCGGTTAATAATGAGCCTTTACAAACTTGTGTGTGTTTTTATATGGGCTACGGCAAGTCGACAAAGTAAATATATTATTTTATATTTATATTTATGTACATTATCATAGATCTGATTTTTAAAAAAAACGTAACCATAATTTGTTGTGACAATTACAATGATATGACGATATGGTGCTTTAATCATAAAACATTATTGTGTTGTATTATATCGATTAAGATCCCGCTTTAAATGTATGCTCAACAATACTGGCTTAATGTTCTCACACATATACACATTATCACCGAATTATTTTAAAAGTATCATTTGACAATTAATTTATTATTGTTGGCTATTAAATGATATGCACAGTTTAATATAAATTGGTTGGATTTTGACAAAGCACACCTTAAGTGTATTTTTATTCACAAGGAAGTTAAGTAATACGAAACACACCCTAAGCGCGTCATTAAATAGCGACCTCTCACAAGCACATGATTATGACAAATAATAATACGTGCCTTTCTCAATGTTTTCAATAGAAATTGTAAACAGGGGAATACAATATATTTCATATCGACACAACGACGCGGTGTACTTAGTAGTCGAAATAACGAGTGTAGTAGACTGGTGGAGTCGGGGAAATTGAGCTGATTAAAACCTGTTTGCATTTAACAATCGATTTTGACAAACGGAAATAAATACGGCATACCATTTAATATGGTGCGTGTGCGTGGTGGTCTTTAAGTACATGATGTCCAATGTTTTACATAAAAGTGTAAAGCAAATGCTCCTGTAGATGGCTTTGAATTCGGAAGCTTCCAGGCTAGATCAGCATACGTGTAAATATTTATGTATCTAAGCTGGTTGACACATAAATAATTCATCTGAAGTAGTTTTCACCCATCAAATAATAATGGACACATTATTGGAAGTTCAATACAAAAATAGCATAACCACAAAACTGGTATTTTATTTTCCCGCACATATTGCAGATTCCTAGTGCAGATACAAGGGCACACAATATAACAGTGGAGCTCTTTTCCAAGATGAGTGCACTATATGCCACTGCAGCCTCGGAACAGTGTTCTGTGTGTTAAACCTGTTATCCTTGTTTCTGAATATGGCAAATTAAGGACTTGAAATCAAGTTATTGACTTAGTGTTGAGTTTGAAGATTATTAAACAACGCTAAGTGCATAGTTATGTTACATTGGCATACAGTGGCTAGTACCTATACCGTTTGGGTTCACATGGACAAATACGCAATAAACTAAACATAGATTTGAACGTACGTTTGTAACCGCTCTCACATATTTGTAATCAGTGATCGCGATACACAACCAGTTTTGATAGTTTTTACTAACAAATAATACAATGCAAAACCCACTTATGTTCTCATCATGTTAACGTTACAATTGCCGACATCGCGTTTTGTAAGATGCAATTCACAAGTAGTGGGCTCTTATTTGTAATGTGAGTAAGTCAAACTATAACAACATTTACAAATATATAAAAACTATCATACATTCATACCCGAGGTTATACAATTTTACCAGAGGTTACATATTTATGAAAGCGGTCACATTTTTATATGTAGTGCGTGACATTAACTTCAACGTTAATCCACTTTGTTTTATTACTTTGTTACCCGCCGGCGTGCACCTATGTTTTGGGCTCTGTCAGCCGAAACAAACCAATATGTTGATATCAGAGTGAATATATATGATGACATGGTATCGTATGACTCAGATGATTGAATTGTATTTTTGAAAACATGCAGGTTTTTCTTTTAATCTTTTATTTCAATGTTTTGTAAGCCATTTGAAGAGAAATAGCTTGCCAATACTCAATATTTGTGTTATTAAATCGTTTTCGTACACTTGTTGTCTGTCAATAATTCGATGAGTTAGCTTTGATAAAATAAAACACTTTTGGAAGCTTGTTGGAGCTTGTCTTGACTGGTGACAGCGGTATTATTGAATCAGCCATGCACATTCAAGACTTGAGCAATCAACATTAACGTCAATAACGCCATACGTGTTTCAGAAGTAGCTTTTGTCAAAATAAGAATAACGAGACTAATGTATCATTTGCGTTTGGTAAAGCAAACAAATATATACATATTAGGTCTGTTATAAATATATACAGACAATGGAAGAGCACAGCCCACAAACAAGCACGACCGTTTATCACTGGAGCCTATTCAGTTTATAGATGCATTTATTAAAGACCCAATGCTTTATCTGAGGTGGCGCTACGGACCGGATGATTTGAAAATACATGGGTTATTCAACAGAGTGTTTCTTTTACGTATTTCGCATAAGTTTTCAAATCGAGTGATCACAACCCATTTGGGAGCGTGAGGAAATCAACAAGTTGTGACACGGTCGAGTTTTTATAAGCAAATAAATGACGGCATTAAATTGTCCGATGTTTCAACTAATGCAAAATATGTTAGATAAACCTACTCACTCTGTTGAATTATCCGGATTTATTGAACATCTGGTCTTAAGCGCCAGCTCGGAAGAAGAATCGGCTCGGGTATTAATGCATCTAAAAAAAGAGGTGACGCCCGTGATAAAAGGCATTGAACAAGGCACTGCAGAGCTGTATAGTTGAACAGAATATTACGCAGATGATAACCGTGTGATATAAACAATTAAGATATACCAATTTTAAAGTTTACAGCAAGCTGGGATTTAGTGGAAAGTGGATGGATTTATTTTTGAAAAACTGCTCTAGTAAAGAAATAATTATTTATCTCTGATAATGCACAATGCACAACGTGTCACATGTTTGCATTAATTCCTTGTAAAATGTGTGTATACCTTACTGCATATGTCAGGCAGTCAGCACAGTCATGTACACAACATTATTAAGAGTATTAATGTGTATTAACATTTTATTTGTATAATATTTTTCTGTTAACATAATTTTTGATTTTTTTAGGTTGTGTTTTCCCTAGTGAGCAGTCTCTAAGCATATAAACAAAGTAGTACATTAAAATATGTTTCATAGGACATTTTTGGTTTTGTAATATAAAAGTATCAACATTATGACATTCGAAATTATCACGTATTCAAAAATTGCTATTTTCAAAACATGTTTATGTGATTTTTATGCGTATGTAGCTTTTAATAAGTGAGGTTTTCGGTTAACACAAAACTATATATAATGAAATTATTGTAAATGTATCACTTACATGAGACAATTGTCTAACGATGTGGAACCGAAGCCTTTAAAATCAAAGTATTATTTAACGCTTATTAAGAATTAAGATTTGCGAGAGTCGGGTAGGCGGGTGGAAGGTATTAAGCCCTTTCCTTAGACGAGAATTGGTTTCAAATCCTAAGAAAACTCGCTGACTCGTTATGGTAACGCGGTTCTTAGCGTATGTTTTGCTTAACACTGAACCAATATATTTACAGTAGAGGCAACTCCTCCTGTGTGTCGAGGCGATTGCCCACAGTGCTGTATCACCAATCCAGCTGGTATGATATTAAACCTTTATAATATGTGTTTCGATATTACATGTTAAGATGGAAAACAGAACTTGCATCGCAAAAAGTACAAGTATAATAGCATTACCATATCGAAAGGAAACAGGAATACCAAACACAGTGTTAAGGCATACAGCAGTTATCAAATATCAAGAACATTGGACAAACAATCGATATACTAGTATCGAACCATGGCCCTATGACGCTGTGTTATCAGCATACTGTTGAAATACCACAAACACTATTTTATACTTGTTTGAACAATTTGAATGTGTGATAAAATTCCCGTTGGGGTTATTTTATGACAAATTATTGTATGTTAACGTATGTTTGTATGTTTACTTATTACTTAACCAAATAATAAATGCCATTACACGGTTTCCCTTTTGTGATAATGCAGGGTGTATGGGGGTTAATGTTTCGTTGATATACGACTTGTACAATACACCTATGTGTGCTATGTTTGTGTTTCAAACGTTATAGGCTTATGCTATGTTGTTACTTCAACAGCTGAGTCAAAATATATACTATCATTAACTGGGATGCTTTATTTTATCTTAACGTGTAAACAATATTTTCAATCCAGTCATACACAGCAAAATTAATCAAATAGATATATTTTGTTTGTGGAATATATATTTGTTTTAGATCTATAATTGCCTCTCTCGTTACATGATCATGGCAATTTTAAGGTTTAGATCAAATGAGCCGTATTATATTATCATATAGTAGATTAGGTATAATTAGAGCAACATGCTTTATCGTTTCGATAATTGAACAACGCACTCATAAATATGTTTCAATAAATTTGGCAATAATTGTGTTAACTTGATTTTTGTATGTGATGGCACGTTTCAAATGGAAACAACAAAATTGTTCAGCATTGAACAATTTACATATTAGGGGAGGACCTTGGGGAGATATAATACCTGCTAAAATGTAAAATCTACACTAGCCTAGCATAATAATGACTAGCGTGGTCGAACGGAGTAATTCATTGGCTGATAATACTTTCTTGCTCGTATAAGCAGTCCCGAATCAGCAGCGTTGTTAAGATCAAATGAAGAAGACCATCGGTTCCATAACTTTCAAATGTTGTCTTAAACTTGCTTTTATATTTAATATTGTACACGAATCTAGTGATTGTATTCTGGTTTGAAACTGAACAATACAATCTTCTTTTTTATTTTGCATGCACTTTATATAGTGTNCATCGTCTCCGTTCACATCTTCGACAACTGGCATTACGCCACAAAGCAGTGAGCCTTATGTAGCATGTGTAGAATCTTCACGAGGTGATATTAAAATACAATTGTTACGCACGTTATGTTACTTCTTCATGTTTAAGTAACATCTTGTGAACTTGCAACTTTTCATTATTATATATCTAAACTCTACAATCCAGATTTCCATTTAGATGTAATAACACGTGTCCGTTCCAAACCATTAGGCACAATTTACTTATAGATTGTTACTTTTTGAACGAGTTTATCCCATCATAATACCCACTTAAAACAAATAACATCCCATCTGATAAATTTAAGTGTTTGTCACAATTGTTGAATAAAGCAAACATGCGCAGTATAGTGACGTATTTGTTTTTTATTTGTTTATGGCGTGATTTGATGTTTGTTTAAGCGTTTGTGTTTTGTCATTTCTGTTTTTGCATTTACTCTAATAATAAAGACAGATCAATGGCGGCAATGATCGAATAAATATATTTAAATGTTGCACAGAATACTAAGTAAGTGTCGCAGACAGATATGTTTATTTGATTCTTACACAAATCTGAACCACTCGCGAAGATTCGGTTTAGGTTATCGAAGACAACATCTATCTTTTACTATCTACATTTTATGATAGGATCTTCAACTGCAGCAACAGCAGCCGGAGTGTCAGTTGCAGTCGTTCTAGCGGTTACAGCTGTTGTGATCGTGTTTGTCCTTAGAAAGAAGTAAGTGTGTATTCACTTCGTTGATTTACTGTAAAGTTCGTATTTATACAAACTCGACATTGTGTTTTACACTACATTACACTTGGTCTTTGATGCTGAAACATTAACTTTTTAATATATTAACAACCAAAATTAGTGTTTATAATATTTGTATAATATATAAAGGTTTAATTGTTTCAGTTTGTTATCTGATGATGCACTTTTTAAACAACATGTTTGCGTATATTTGGTAGGGAGAAATTGTGCTTTGCAGTCACAAGGGGTTCGAAATTGGAAAATCCAGACAATAATAATCACATATCGTTAGCGAGGATAGAATCCAAACCGAACGTACACTACCAAAGTCCACTAGCACATGGAGAATCGGAGGCGCACAACTACAATGTTTTAGAGAAAGACGGATTTGAACACCAGAGAAACGATATCACTTCCGTTCCAGCAGACGTCCATGACTACTTTGTTCTAGAGAAACAGAAACCAGCTATTGACAACGGAACGGGCGTTTCAATAAACGAAGTCCACACATACTTCGTTCTGGAAACACAAGGCGGTCAACCGGCTAAGGAAATGCCTTTAAACGAATCTAATCCTTACTTTGTATTAGAGAAAGAGACCACTGGTTACTCAGGACCAAAACACACAGCACATGCACTTGAGGTGGATAAAGATGATCGCGATATGTATCAAGAGATAGATTCAAATGACACATACGCGGATATTGATGATTTACGACAGGACAACAACAATTACGATTACACTAACAAGGCATTCACTGATTCAAAAACGGACCTCTCACACAACGTTTACAACCATCTTAACTCTGCTGGAGACGAGTATGATCATGTGGGCAAAGGGCAAAACAACGTTGAGACGATTTAAAAATAAATATGACTTAATGTCTAGTGTCGTTTGAACATGCTTGCAGACAAGAAACTTTCCGGGTGTGTACATAAAATGTGCGTTGATGTATCTACTCTATTTTCTTTTGATGTAAGTTATTTTCTATAAAAGTGTAGCTTAGCATGCATATATCGTATCAATTTATATCCTGTGATCCATATGTAACGTTGTTGTTTTTATAGGAATTGTTTGTATTATAAAATGCCCACATATTTTTACATCCTTTTAATGATGTTACTCTTAAATGTATTGAACGTTTGTTTTTATCATTCAAGCAAAGCGAAATACGCTTTTTCTCGTACGCATGTTTATGCTATAATTTAGGCAGACTTAATTTAATGCTAGACGATAATAAACACATAACATAAACTAACATTGGGAAAGAATTATTTAAGAAAAAAAAAACTAAACAAAAATCTAAGTGATCAAAATGATAGTATGATGATAAAATTTATCATCTACATCAGTCCATTATTAATATTCATCGAGTACTATGCGGTGAAAAGTTCCAAAAAGACACGTTTAGGTTATAAAGCCTTTTATTAAGCTGGTGCCGGGGAAAAACTACGAGAAAATAATAAAATGCTCCGGTTAACATGATGCATCGTATGTTTAATAAGGTAAAAATTCAAGCAATAAGCAAGACTTTAAAGCGACCGAATTCCAATAGTCATAGTGATGAAAAATAGGTTCCGCGACTCCTTTTATTTCGAATAACGAACAAAATACTGTTGCATTTTTTAATAAGCTTATTTTGGCCATTTAATTATGTTCAAGTTGGGAGTAATGGATACTTCTAAAATGTTATTGCTGGTCACACAGTGACCTCTGATAAATATTAGGTGCAGGCCATCTCTCCCATGAGTACCTCTGCATTTCTGCTAATTGCTATAAATCTCTCAATTTCTGCAAATTTCCAGAAATTTGCATATTGGCGAAAATTTGCATACAGTCTTATTTGAATAGTATATAAAGAGGGTTTTGGGGATTAAAAGGGAGTTCAGGAGGGAAACGAATGGATGCTTTAAATATATATTGTTGAAAACTTCTGTCTTGAAATCAATACTTAAATGTTTTAAATATACTTTTTGTTACTAATCATAATATTGTATTTCTAGTGTGCTTTCTTGAATAATGTGTGAATGTGAAATAAAATTAGTAGAAGACATTTGAGTTTGGAGATAATCATTGTTCACAAATTCAACGTGGACTGGTGGCAGCAAATTTACCGCTGTTTGCCCAAACTAATCCATGTTGTTTTGGGCCATGCGATATAACTGACCGTGGGGAGAAAACGGTAACAATACCAAGATGGAAAATGACCCACAAGTATTTATATGGTGTTTGTACACATACAGAAAAAAACATTTCGTTTAACATTCGACCCGAAAAAGTAAATTGTCAAAAATGATACTGGACTAAAATACAGCCTCCTGATTGGTGTGTGCAAAACAACTTCTGATATACATGTGTTGAGGGGAAACACAATAATAAGTACTTAACCTATGACATGGAACTGTGACCGAGGCATTTAACGGACAAACATAAATCATATATGCATGAGGCATTAATCTGGCTTTGAGATTTAAAGAATAGGCGTGGTGCAATTACGAATCGCATTGCATAATCGTGGTTAAAACTTATATTCAATAATATTCGAAATAAAAAGGTTACACGTGAAAAGTTAAAATTAAAAGAGAGAGGATTGTTTTATATACAGTTCACGTTCAATTGTTACTTTTAACGACACAGGATGGTCAAATGTGTGTTACACAGTTTGGTAATCAGCATCTGAAATTATATGTAATATCTTACAACGCTAAGTAGTTCATAGAAAAAATTAAAATATTTGACTAAAGTACTGACAACAGTTTGAAAACAGATAAATTCTAAATGAATACATGTAAACACATGTAATACTTAATATATTTCTCCTAAACTTCATTCTGGTACAGACACGGTTATATCACATCGGAAGTCTGAATATAAAAAAGGAAACATGGACAATAACACTTCTCTTACTTACATTTTACTATTAATAATAGCAACATGATTAGCATTTCATTCGTGTACTATTTATTTACCTAAATGTAGACGATTTACGAACTTTGACGAGACATACACAAATCTCGATTTCAACTCAAATTCATGTTTAAAAATGTAGTCCCTTCTGAAAAAATATTGGCAATTAATTCCCTTGTAATTTAAAATAGTTCATAACTTTGCATTGACTGTTTTTATCAGTATCGAAGTGTTGAGGCAAAATGTTTTAAAAAGTAGTCCCTTTTGAGAAAATATTGGGAATTAATGTCCAAGTAATTCAAAATAGTTCACCACTTTGAATTGACATATGTATTAGTATCGAAGTGTTGAAGCAAACAGTTACGAAGCTAGCTAGGTTGTTTTCGGGCGATTTTTTTTCATGAAAAATTAAACTTTTCAGCCCGAGTACAATTAATAATCCAAACAATGGAACATTGGAATTTAATAGGTTAAATAGAGAGTATTATGTGAGTGTTGGATAAAGATAAGGTTTATCATGCTCGGCTCGAACCCTGGTTCGTAGCCTCGGATGATAAACTTGATCTTTATCCAAAACTCACACAGAGCTAATATTCTATTTATCCTATTATTTCTTCCATTTTTACATTAATAATGTTCAAATATCGCATTTTTAGACGATTTTGTTCTTCCGCAGTTGACAAACGCAGATTCTCCAATTTTAGGAAAAACCCACAAATGATCTAAAAATAGCACGCGACAGGTTTATTCAACAAGGTGGGATAGAGGCTAGTATATTCTATGGGGTGTTATAACGTCAATGCACGTCTGATAATGGAATAAAACTATTTACACACTCGAATCCGTGTTTGATAAGAAATAGTTATTGGTGTCTTAAGAAAGATCCTCAAGGGAAATCAAAACAGGGACGTACTGGGTCAAGGCGGAAACCATATAGGTAACTTTATATCAACATATATAAGGTGGTTATACCAACGGACCAGGAAGTGTGTGCCTATAATTACGTATTGCATTATACGTAAGATGGATTAAACGCACGCATGTTTTAATTAATTGGCCTTCAAACGTATTAAGTAGTTCATTATCCTAATTTTCAACAGCAATTACTTGGTGGTGGTCATTATCATCAACATCATCATCAACACCATCATTATCATCCTCATTATCCATATCATCATCGAGTTTGTCGTCGATGACTTCATCAATATCAACACCATCAGCATGATTACTATGAACCCTAGTAAAACATGCGTTTTACAAACAAATAGCAAAGCATACTACCTTTAATATAATTTACGGCGTTTTTGTCTTCTATGGTAACTGTTAATAATCCCACGGAATAAAGAGACTTGTCTGTTGACAATAGTTTTACAAGCAAGGAATCTAGTTCTTTATTGTTTGTGACATTGACTTGGAAAATCTATTATATGTGTGTATTTTGAGCTATTTGGTTGCATGACGCGATTATTGTTATATTGTTAGCGAACAGAACAAATGTTGCGTCGGTATTAGCCCAGTTATGCCTAGCGTCTAGAAAAAAAAGGCCTTGGCAAACAGCGTAGACCCAGATGAGACGCCGCATTATGCGGCGTCTCATCAGGGTCTGCGTTTTTTGCTAAAAGGAATTTCTGTAAGGAATATTCTAAATATAAAAATAAATATACTAAACAACCCTAATTTTGGAAATAAATTGATTCAATTTAGAAGGAATGGATAGTCCACTTGGCATAAATGGGTTAAATAGGTCGGACTAACTAATGCATGGGTATGAAATCGGTAAGGCTACCGAAATCATGGCATATTTCATACGCATCAGAACTCGAATAAAACAATGCAAACAACGATGCATCGAATACAAAGTCGTCAGTTAACACAATTTTAAAAAAATGTTCAGATTAATTGTTTAAATAGAGAATAATAGGTTAGTGTTGATTATAGAT
>VMBQ01016922.1:0-10407 GCA_007657795.1 Dreissena rostriformis | reverse complement strand
GTCCCCTGTGAACATTACATCGTAGGGTCCTTTAACGGTCCTAATTCATTAAAGAGGCTGTTCAAGGTCTCAAGATCACATCCTCTTGAGTAAATATTGACCAAAATAAGGGGCCGGTTCTTATCGTTAACCAATTTAATTGCTAATGCCTCAATAGCAGTGCTACCATCCAGTTTTAACTGGTTTTCACATCCAGATATTCATAATTAATATTATTTTTAATATAAATAGCGAGGCCCCCAGCAGTGTTATGATTAAAAAATGATTTTTAAACTCACAATTATATCCTGGTATTTGTTTAATACTTTTAGTGGAGAATTTTGTCTCCTGAATGCATAAATGTGTGTTAAAGGATTATTATCTAGAAATTGTTTTATTTCTGTATGTTTGTTGGTGGAAAAACCACCAACATTAAAGGAAATGATTTTAAGATGACTGTCCATAGTGGAAGGAAATTAACTTGCGTTTATATTCGTTAAGTTTGTTATGAGGGGATTCGGTACCTAACTTATTACCGACACAGGCCCCTTTGAGTTTCGCGAGGGTCCTGGCCAGCCGGGTGGTTTTCTTTCTAGATGAGGGGGACCGCTGGCCGGAGGGCGGGCAGCCTGGGTCTGCTAATTTTGGTGGATCCCCAGTTCCAGAATGGCTTTTTTGAGTGATGGGTATGTCTGGGTGGTTGACCTTTGTTAACGACTCTCTGTAATTTTTTAAACGAGTGTCTATTTTAGAATAGATGTAAGCTGTAACCCGACACCCAGTTGGCTTATGTTGGTCCTTAAATATCTCAGCTATAAGGTCCGCCAGCTCGCTGAGATGAGCGCTTCTGTTAGTGTGACCTGTTGCTGGCGGATCCTTTATTTTTATAAATGAGTCCCCTGCAATCGAGTTTCGTTTGTTGGTGTTAAAGGCAGGGGAGCTCATTGGGGATGTCTGGGTGTCGAACATTCTGGGACGGTAAGGGGCAACACTAACTCGGGGCTCCTCCTCTATTTGGCAGACACCAGAAATTGATTGGCGTGCCACTACAAGTGGAGACAATGTCAGACATCGGGGAGGACCCCCCTGGTAGCCACAGGTGGGCGTTTTTGAGTAGGTGAGTCCCCCTGTATAGGCGATACAGGGGAAGTGGTGTTTATTGCGAGTGATTGTTGGGCGACCAGTTCCACGGTAGTAACCTTGGGTGGGGATCTACTGTATTTGGGTTGAGGGGGGGTACTCTTACCAACTAACCCCTCAACTATTAGACATGTCCTCCCGGTATCGTTTGTGCTATTACCGGATGAGGCATGTTTTGTTGGAGACTTGGAACCGGTTGTGGTGGAGGTGTTTCGGGCGCCCACGCTGTGGCTCACAGTATCAGGTGCAAATAGCCTGCTCCGCCTCGGACCAGGTGACCCCATAAAAACTGACAAAAGTGGCTATACTCATAGCCTTCTTATAGGAGGGGAGCCCCTGGTAGGAAGCGGAGTGCTGGCTGCCGCAGTTGGTACAACAACGTGTTTTGTTGATGCACCTTCTTTAGCAATTTGAACCGGCACAGCGATAGCATGAAGCGGTGGACTGGCATTTACCCCTGCTGACTATGTGGCCAAAGCCCTGGCAGTTGTAGCACCGGGCAGGTTTAACTGGACAGGGACGGATTTCCAGTTCAACGCAGGTGCCGGCTGCCAGGACTTTGTTAGGGACAGGGCCAGAAGTAAGAATAGTTATTTTGACCAATCCCGGAAAGCCAGGGGGAGGGAGGCGGGAGGGTACAACCCTTTCCAGGTTTGTAATTAAGAGGTCTCATGAAGGGATTGTTGGGTTGAAAACTAGACATTTTTGAAGTTCGGCTAAATCCTGGCTCTCCGGGATCCCTGCTATTTGACCAGTAACTGTCCTCATGTTNTAAGCTTATGGAAATTAAATTAATTGTCAGATGAAAATCGTCTATCACAGATGAGTTTATATCACAGTAAGCCGTAAAAAAAAACAATGAAAGCACCGCACCGATAAACAACCCAATCAAGTATATATAAATCAATTATGATAGTTAGTTATGCCATTTGGTATTTTTTAATATTAAGAGAAAATGGCCAAAGGGAATTTCGGATACCAAATGACGTCCAGTATAGTGTAATTTAGATGTTTACGAAAAAAGAAAAAAAAAATGTATCAGTGGACGGGAAGGTTACGTGGAACGTGGTACGTGGTAGTGGTGTTGTGGCGGCAGTCTGTCGTTTCGTGGTATTCTTTGCGGTTAGCTCTGCTCTGCAGCTCAAAAAATGAATCCCTTGTAAAGTGTTCAGATTGTTTGTACCTTTACTTATATATACATATGGTTTAAGCAGGGTTTTTTCCAAAAAACGAAAATTAGTCATACCCTTTTTGACGACTCGGACCGTTTAAACAAAACTTGGACCGTTTGGACTAGGACCGTTCACACGTGGGGCCGTTTCATCTTCCGATGTAAAATAATCTCTAACCCGAAAATGAAAGTTGAGTGACGTTTTTCTCATGATATTTTATTTACTTTGCGCGTTTTCTGTTTTGTTTGCTTTTATTTTATCTTATATTTATTACAACGCTGGATATATTCTCATCTGTATCGGTTTACTTATAATCTATGTGTGCCGAGATAAGATTACAAGAATTGAACGGTCCGAAAGTCACCAGTTTTCGCGACGTCATTTAAATTGCAATACTTCGAAGAACAAAATAAACTCGATAGCGTCAAGTGAAGAATCACCAAGACAGTCTGATCAATGGAATAGTCAGAATAACTGCGAGCGTTATTTAGTCTTTACATCTGGGCTAGTGTCATTCTCTAAAAAAATGTGGAGCAGCCCAAATTCCAAACCTCGACCTAAGCCACGATTTTCGGGTAACAATCCACTGAACTCTTCCATGCCAGTGCATTTGTCATCACCGTTAACAACAAGACAACGAGTTCTAGGAAATGTGAGCCTTGGCAGACCTGTGTTGAATACATCTGTTGTCAACGGACTTGGCAAACAAAATGGAAATTCAGGAACGCCCAGCCAATTGTTTTCTTCGCCTTTTATGCCTCAGATAAAGAGGGCTCTTGGATTGGAGCCAACTGGACAAAATAAATATAGGTAAATAATTTTACAATTGAATTCTTTACAGATGTTGTATACGTATGTAGTAAATTTTTAGTTTGAATTTTCAAATTAAAGTCAAGCTATTCTTCCACCAGTTCTAGTGTCCAATCTAAGTTTAAGTTTTTCTGTTAGTCATTTTTTAACCTTATGCTAAAACAAAATAATGTTGTGGTTATGGTTCCCCGACCAAGCCTATTAATTTGCTGCGACCCTACAAAATTCTATTCAAAATTAAAAGCCAAAAGAAAAAAATTGCAGCAAAATAAAAACTGTACCAGAGGAACAGTTTTTAGCCACGCCGACTTTTTTAACGGAATGCGATTTGTACGCGCACACCGTTAGCCTCATTGGGGAGGCGCTTTACATATTAAATGCATAGAGCGTCTGCGATGCAATTGAGAAATCATCTTTTTCTTCAATTTTATTTAATGTTTAACGTAAAAAGTGCAACCATGCTTCGGAATTCAGGGCTTTTGAAGCCTTCAGTTCCGAGACAACTTTCAACAAAATTGAATCTATTAATACTAGTCTATTTATATTTAAGGTCAGTTGTAAGCCTTGTGTTTTGAAACCAGACTTAAATTCAGAGAGTTTTAAATTCAGCATGTCAGCTGAGCTTGTTCTAGTTTTAATACATGCCATGCATTGACCTGTCATCCTAATCAGCAGTTAAAATGGTTTTTGTGTTAGATTGCCTATGAATTTATTGAAAAAGCCATTCAACAAAATAAAATAAAATACAAAAATAAAATGTTTTTCCTACCTGCCTACCCTAATTGTTTTTGGCCCGTAACCTGAACCACAACATTATATTGTCTTGGCCTTATTAAGTCATCAGCTTTAAATGGTCAGCGATTTTTATCCTTCTTTATAAAGTACCGATAAGCAGCATTTTCCAAATCCGATAAAAATTTCCCATTGCCTTCTGAAAACAATTAGTTGTGTGTAACCACAAGCACCTTGCTCGATTAATTTAGGTTTAATAAAACAGCATGTTCAATCAATCAGGCCAATCTGTTAAAATTATGTTTCAATTTCTCCAGCAAAGTTTTTCATTTGTGTAACTTAAAAGGAATACGTAAATAAAATTTAAATGAGTAAAAATAATGTGAACTACATAATTAAATGCTTGCAGTTGTCAAAGTATGGCTTTAAGAAAATTAAAACTGTAGATGATGACCAACCTAAGTTAGTGTCAGACAATGCCCTACAAGTGCATCAGGCTTTCTGACAGGATCTCAGTTTATTGAACAACTACATGTCTAAAATGAAGAATTTCTACCTCAAATTTGCACGCTGACAGAAAAGACTCCAAAAAATGCATGTGAGTGAAAGAATATTTAAATGAGTTTGTGCAATGAAGAACCAGACATTTAAAAATACCACAAATCCCCAATTTGAAGATTTCATGACGCAAATTTTCCCAATTTCAGGGTTTTTCACACTAATTGTTCCCAATTGGGAAAAAAATCGCTGCATTTAAATTTGTAATTGTGTCATTTTAAGCCATACTGTTACAAATCCTTCATCAATTCATAGTTCAATTTCAGCAGAACATATACAACATCTTCAGTCTAATTGATGGTTGCTTTCAGAGAACCAAGACGCCATAGTTATGGAATCAATGCAGGGGGAACAACTCCGGTTGACTCTCCCAAAGTGGCCGGGATTCTTCCCCATGTGAAACTGACTCCAACCCGCAGACTATCTCTGACTGAACGAAATTCTTCCATGCTCAACAGAGGCAGTACAGTGAAAATCGCCCCTCCGGTGGCTGGAAAAGCTCTGAACTCCAGGTAAAAGACAAATTTACAGAGTTTTTTTCTACTTTTTGACAAGATGGCCCATGGCTTAGGAATCTGGAATTTATCTTCATTTCATGATATTGGGAAAACACTTTTTTTTTAAACAGAAGCATTTCATGAAAGAGCTCAACACTTTAAAGCCACTTTATTACATGTATCTGTCAAGTATATTTAGCCTCAAATTTGAGCAAACATACTTAGAAATAAAAGCCACAAATGGAACAGGATCTTTTTTAATTTAAAGAACAAATCAGCAACTGTAATAGCTTGTTTTAATTGGGAATTGCTGACACAATTTTGGGGTTAATATATATTTTTGCTATTTCCCAATGTAGACAAAAATTGTTCATAAGATTCAGTAAACAAAACACTGATTTATGTCATTAATGATTTACTGAAGTAAAAACTTGAAATATAATTGCTCCAAAACATAACAAAGTTTAAAAACAAATCCTGAATGCATAAATGTCATAAATTGCCAATTTGAATGAGTCTGTCGCCTCTCCTTTTAAGGTGAAAAAACACTGCCAACACTATTCCCTCAATGGTTTAAAAAAAACTGGTGCTCAAACATGCATATTGCTTTGAATGTTTGCAGTTTATGCCAGATGAGAACTGAATTATTCGCTGCCGAAGAAAGATCCACCCCAGATACTCATGCTGTGGTAACGGCTCTGAAGGAAAGAAGGTTCTGGAACATTCAGCAATTTATTTCCTTCTTGATAAAGTATCTGTAAACGGCATTTTTCCAATCGAGGACAAATTACAAAATTCCCAATTGCCATCTGAACAATTCACAAAAGAAATGAAAATACTGGTAGTGTCAATTTCATTCCAAATTAAGCGCATTATCTTCAAGTAAACAAATAGATTGAGCGCTGAAACTGAACATTTCAGCAAAAAAGGCACGTGAAAGAATATTTAGATGGGTATGTGCAATAAAGTACTACATGGTAAGCAATTACTAATTCCCAAACTGTAACTTAAAGATGATTCTAAACTCAGACCATCCAATATGGTAAAATATTATACAGTCATATGGTGTGAATGACTACAACTGATTGGATGATATGAATAGGTGTATAATTAATGAGATATGCCATGTACTTAAGTCTTATTAAACTGGAATACAATTATTTATTTAAACTGGAATACAATTATTTATTTAAATGATATGGTCCACTGTAGCCATACTTTCTGTGTATTATATGTGTTGTATGTTAACATCAGCCAGGAAAAAAGATTAAAACTGTAAAGTAACATATTTAAAACTCGCATCAAAAAGTTAATCAAATATTGTTAGAATTCATTACTATAAATATTTAAGACAACAGTCTTCATAAGTATTTATGTAAGTTCTCAACTGAGGTTCAGGGCCGTCAATCTCCGTTTTTTGGGGCCGAATATCGGCCTCGTCCCCCATCAGAAAAGTGTACTTTTTTCCCCTTTTTTGGAAAAAAATTCCCCCTAAAAAAAGGAAAGAAGTGTCTCATGATTATTTATCTCAATTTTATTTCAAGAACATCTATTCAAATATACTTAATTATGAAAAAAAAGCAATGAATATAGTTCAATCAGTACAAATGTAGTAATAAGAGAGTAAGTAAACAAATTCCCCATAAAAGGGAAACGCCGCGAAAAATCCCCTTCATGAGCCCATGATGAGGGCCCCTGGCCCCTTCCCCTGATGGACAGAGACGGCCCTGAGGTTTTTTCACATTCTGTTTTTGCCATTATTAACAGGAAAAGGTCGATGAATGTTCATGAAGAGAGCAGTGATATACCAGCACAGCAGGCAAAGAGAAGGTGGGGGTTATGATCTAAAGACTATTTTCTTATTAGTTTAATCCGATTTATTTTAGCTCATTTCCATCGAAAGCCTAAGGCTTATTGAAATGCTCTTGAGTCCGTTTCCTGGGACTAGAACCAGTACTTGGTGTCTTCTGGGGAGATAAAAAGAACGCTCCCTCAGTGGGGATCGAACCCGTGACCTAGATTTTTTTAATTGTAAACTTCATTGAAAAAATCCTGTTGTTGTGCATATAACACAAAAGTCAGAAACCACCATTTTAATGAATTTTGGATTAAAAATAAGGTTTCATCTTTCAGTTTCTATGCTTTGCACATAGACATACAGCTTGGATACAATTGGGTTGTCAGTGGTGGGAAATTTCTCCTTTCAGCTGATTTCCTTAAATACGTTCAAAGTGAATATTTCTTTACAAATAGTCTTGATTTAAATAGTAATTAACTTGTCTGATTTGTTTTTCTTTGAACTTATTTCCTCAAGTCCACTTTGAATATTTCTTTACCAGTAGTCTTATCAACTTGTCTGGTTCGATAAAAGTACAGAATTTTTTTGAATTCAGCAAAGGTTGGATGGGGTTACGGTATTTTTCTCTCCTGAGGTTATTGGGGTCCAAAATCAATTCCCCCTCTGGCTTAAATTTTCTTTAGCAAAATTTACAGTAGAAGTAAAAAACACATTAATTCTTCATACTTTATCAGTTTTATGGGGTTTTATGAAGAAAAAGTTATAGCCAAATGGAAATATATTGAGCCAAATTGTCTTATTTCTAGCCATCTGCTTATTTGGGAAATGACAGAGCAGGCCCATTATTATCCTGTGGTTTATTGCAGGCGGCAGGAAAGTCAACACTCGAATGCCTCGACATCTTCCATGCCTGCCATGCCTGACAACCTTCCTGATCTCTCTGAAACAGACTTCAACATGAGACTGGAAACCCCCTCCATCAAACGACCGTCCAGGTAACTATGGATGAGGTAGATGAAAATGGACCCAGTCCCAAACCGAAATTGTACATTTTTTTTTAGAAAGAAGTGTCTTATGATTATTTTATCTAATTTTTTTTTTCATAAACATCTAACAAAGTATATAACTATAATTTATATGATTTTGTTCTCCTAATTATGCCCCCCGATTGACTGATCAGGGGGTACATTGTTTTTGGCCTGTCTGTCTGTCATTGTATGTGTGTGTCCCAAAACTAACCTTGCTCATAAAATGAAAACTCTTGGGTCTATGTTCTTTAAACTTCACATGTGCATGCATCTCATTGAGATCTACAATCAAACATGGTTTGAGGTCACTAGGTCAAAGGTCAAGGTCACTGTGACCTTTACATTCAAAATATAACCTTGTTTCTAAAATAGCTACCGTGCGGCTTCAAAGCGCAGTAGGGGGCATTGTGTTTCACAAACACAGCTCTTGTTTGAATTATTATAAAGAGATATATTAAAATAGTTTTTTCCCAAAATCAGTGGAAGTTTTGCGCAAATTGCATTTTTATTCCAAAATGGCCAGGAAAAGGTCTGATGTGTCAATATTTGTTGATAAAAAAAAATCCCAATTTGGTCCATTTTGTTGATAAAATTTTGCAAATTTGCCATTTTATCGATTTCAAAATCCCAATTTGACCAGATTCCTTTTCCCAAATTGGCTAGGAAAACCCTGTGGCAAGTTGTTTGTTGCCATATGTTACAGTCAGTTAGGTTTATAAAGTTTGAAAAGGATGGAAATGGAACAATATAAAATTTAAGTATGTTTTGATACTTTACACATTTAATGTTTTATATTCAAAGCTTAATAATATCACATTGTTGTAAAATCCAACCTAGGTTCTTCATTTCTTCTTACAATTACAAATGACCTAACTCTATGAGGTGTAATTTTGGTATTCATATTCATATTTGAGTTGGGAACTTCTTAAAATTGTGAAAATTTTAGTCCTGAACTTCTTAAATTTGTGGAAAAAAAACCGCCATTCTCCAAGAAGGAAAAAAGCCCTGGGAATAGTTGAATCTTGCCTAATGTCTGTTGTGATGTTTGTTTCCAGGCCCAGTCAGAGTGAGATGGAGGAGCTGCTGTTGAGTCCCAGTGTGAAGAGAGTCTGTGGCGAGGGTAGAAACAATTCCATTACGAGCAGCCTGAGTTCCAGCCAGAGGTTCCTTGCAGCACAGGTATTACAGTGTGTGTTTTTTCGTTTAAATTTGGTGCTTGTATAAGGGGATNAAAAAAAAAAAAAAAAAAAATTGTCTCAACATTTAGTCCATCTCCCATCCAGCTCTATAAGTTGAACCTTACTAAATTTATATTGAATCACTTATACTCAACATTGAAATATTTGTTTAGCAAAAAATCAACTACAATGATTTCCCAGTTTTAGTCAAACAACGCAATTTTTCCCAATCCAAAGGGACCCGGCCCCATTTTCAAAGTGGTGAAAAAAAAACACTGGGTAATCAACAGAGGATATAAGTTTGTTGTTTCAGAATTTTAAAGCAGGGCATGAAATTCCACTGGTCTGCGTGTCCTGAGTTATTTTTGTTGCTGATTGAGCTGCATATTCTGGCAGGTAGTCTTGACGGGAAGAGTGCATTTTTAAAACATACATGTTACTGTATATTGAGGATATTTGTTGGATTTGGTGCAATATAGGTTTTAATAAACGAGTGATCATAGAAAATATATTTGTTCTATATCATGAGTGAATTAAAATCGATATTCCACCAAATCCAACAAATTTTCTTTTTATTTTATGCAAATGATTATTTTTGTATTGTTGCTGAAATAATGATGTCGTAATGGCATGAAAATGATGTCATTTCACAGTGTTACAGTGAAAATTATCAATAATTTTCACTGATAATTTTCACTGTTTGAAACAGACTCAGTGAATTATCAGTTTTAATTCACTGATATTCCCTATAAACCACCGGAAAGCATAAAATAACTGAAGTCAATTAACCTTGCGTGTGTAAATAGAGNTTCAAATATTCTTAATTATGAAAAAAAAGCAATGAATATAGTTCAATCAGTACAAATGTAGTAATAAGAGAGTAAGTAAAAAATTCCCCATAAAAGGGAAACGCCGTGAAAATTCCCCCTAATGAGGGACCTTGGCCCCTTCCCCTGATAGCCAGAGAGGGCCCTGCAAACATGATGTAATCCAAATCTGTATGCAATTTGGTGCCAATCACACTTGTCCCATTTGAACACATTTTATAGAATAAAATTATGGTTTGTGTTGTTTCTCTTTTATCTAATGCAACATTATTTATCAGCTGTTGGAAAACGCACAGTTTGTACGTTGGTAGAAAAGTTAGTAGTTTGATAGAACTTGTTTATGTTCAACTTTATATTTTCAAGCACACAGGTCTACACAAAATTTCATTGCTTGTGATCTTATATATTTTTGGAGACTTAACAAACCATCCTTATTGTTCATATAGTAACGTCAGGCCGTTTCTTGGCGTATTTCTGTTTAACCGACCCATTACCAAAGCGAAATACGAAAAAAATCCCTATTTGTTAAAAATATGCCCAATTTGAATTCTTTTTTAAAAGATTTGGCTCATGATTATTATATCTCTATTTTATTTCAATTACATGTAACACAGTACAGGCCTTTTTCTGTCTATTTGGGGCAAAAGTACCTAGCAAAATGGGGATTTTTCAAGTCGCGAAATCTTCC
>VMBQ01016919.1:0-10904 GCA_007657795.1 Dreissena rostriformis | reverse complement strand
TCTAAAATTAAACGTTGTTAATAATATCATTTAATATTCAAACAGAAATATTTGATCTGTGATTTATTTATGTTTACAGAATTTGACATGCAAACGGTTTACCCCACCCACTAATATGAACTATTTTTTATATTATTATTAAAGAAGAAATGAGACTTATTTTTGCACTAAAATGTCATGATAAATTTTACTAGAGTCAATACCATTGCTGAGACAACTCTTGGTACGCCGCGTCTATTAATATTTGCAAATTTTCCATTTTTCGATGAGCGCTGTGAAACACGTCTTGCTCGATTACCAAACAATGGCTGATTGTTGACGTTGTCATGGACGTCACAACAATGACGTCACAATTGCAACGTCGCTTTGACGTCACAATCGCAACGTCGCTTTCCATCCGGTATGGTTTCAAATGTTACGACGTTTTTGACGTTCTCGCATATTGTTTTGTATGTTGTCGTTTTCTGGCTTCTGTGCGTGATAATTGCTTGCCGACGACGATAATTCCATTGTATGGGAGATATATCTAGGCCCTATGCATACATACTCAGTTCGGTCAATCTACAATATTTAAAGTTTGGATTTGGATGAAATAAACACGGAACTGATTTGTACAAAAACAATCAAAAATACTCCGATGTTCACGATGAAGGGTTCTTCAACATATATTGATATTGCATACGGACCATTTCGAAATAATCGCGACACACGATTCGACACTCGATATCGAACAATGAAAATTGGCAATTACCAACGACATTCGATTTCTTGCAAAAACGTCAATGCGACAATTCAATTACCGAATGTCGCTTATCGCTGGCTGTTGTCTAGAGTCTTATCTTGTGTCGCGTTGAATGAAGTGTGTCGACCTCAAAGGGAGACAGGTTCAGTCGACATTAACCCATGAATGCCTAGTGGACTCTCCCATCCTTCTAAATTGGATCAATTTATTTCCAAAATTAGGGATATCTAGTATATTTATTTCTATATTTAGAATATTTCTTACAGAAACTCCTTTATGCAAACAGCGCAGACCCTGATGAGACGCCTCATCATGCGGCGTCTCATCTGGGTCTACGCTGTTTGCTAAGGCCTTTTTTCTAGACGCTAGGCATAAATGTGTTAAATGTACGTGTCACTTACCGGTTTCCGTAGGCCATCTGTAAACAACGATGCGTTTGTTTAAAAAAGGTCAGGTGACTTATGTCGTCATCTGTAATATAAATTATTACAGAATCTATTTTCCGCCGGGCTTGGATGTATTGATGAGACTATATTCGAATATTAAAAAAATCTCTATATTCTTAATTGTCAAGATCTACTTTAATTTCTGTTGTTTCTCAGAAATTGAAATTCGTTGTTACAAGAATTGAAGACAGAATAGATCTTGTTCAATGGTGCAATAAATAATACAACGAAGGTCATAGTAGCGAAGCCCGAAGCACAATTAAGCCGAGGCAGTTTAGTAGGGTCCGATACGAAAAATTTACCTCGATCCTCTCAGGTGAGTTTTGGGTGCCAATGCAATCATGTTTTCACACGAACTAGCCCTATTTATTTGCGTTATACAGAACAGATAACAATTAATAGTTTTTCAAGGAATGTACACGTATATACATTTATATCCTTCAGCGATGGTTATTCGTATACATACAAAATAGCAGAGACTATTAAGAACAAACCATCGAGAATCCTGATCTCCGGTAACAGTAACACATTATTGAATACATTTTTAAATGTGTTCCTTATGTTACCATGTATGTTTGTTAAAGTTATCATTTTGTATACCAAGTCAAACCGCACACATTTGTTGTTTACTATCGTGACCTTTTCGTGAGTAATTTTATGTACGCATATCATTTTCTCTTATAGTATATAGTATTTGCGCATGTGTGTTGTAAAATATAACAAAAATCACGATTAGTTTATTTTCCAGACGCGGTTTTATCTATAAAAAATAATTTAGTGCAGAAATATATTGGTTTAACCCCCTTTCTGGAACTGACTTTCTTTTAAGCATATTTTGGGACCTGACTTTCAAATGACAAACAGCTATTTTATATATGTTAAAGGGTTTGACACGAAATACCTACCCATCTTTAATAAAGTTTATATTTGTACTTCAATAGTAGTTTTATAACATGTTATGTGGTTCAATATACGTGTTTTCTTAATCGCGTTACTAACTGAAGCATTATAATAATGATGTACGAAAAACCTGCCGACCAACTGAATCCATTTAAGAAGATGGTCGATAGGGTGGCTGATATACGAGATAATAGAATGTTTTTCAGTTCTTTTCAGTAATATTTTTTATGAATTTAATGTATTTAATGACGTGTCGACCTTGTTCTGATATGAACTTTTGTTTAACCATTCTTTTTACCGTCTTTTCAGACGATTCAGGTCCCTATGGAAGCGCTGGAGGGCCCTTTTGACTTCTCACTATTGACTTGTGAGTTTTGACTTGTGAGTTGGAAATTGTGAGTTCTGACTTGTGTCTTGTAAGTGGTGCTGATGCATTACCGCTCATTTTAAGCCCGGGGGACATGGCGGACAGCGATTTGTCAGATGATGTAAGTTTTTTTGATTGTTTGCGTGAATATTATCCTATAATAATTGAATTAAGCGATGTTATACATATTCATGTTAGTCAAACTAGCAAAAACCGCTCCACGAAAATCAGGGGAGATAATTGTTGAATATGCGAATGAAATCTGACCTCATGACTCCATATGACTTCATGATATTATGCGTTTTAGCGAAAAACTGCGACTATTTCGTATGGTAATGTATTAAATTATGCAAGGGGGAATGATGAATGTTGACGTTTGCAATGAAATCTAAGCCGGAAGCGTAAAAACAAACATGAAAAAAAATTCAATCAATATGTTTCAATTATGGTCCTCTTCCAGTTAGAATATGACTATATTACCTTGCCCTTAATGCATAGGAACAATTTCACTATGATGGCTTACGTTATACTGTCAAGCACTTTGAATAGTCGAGCGCGCTGTCTTCTGACAGCTCTTGTTTTAGTGATATTGTCCAAAGGCCATCATGGCCCTCTTTTTAAGGGTTCTTATACTAAGGTGAGAAATGATGGGGTCATATTGGCACACTTATATTGCATTTTGAACACAATGGAATAAATTAATTCCACATCACAACTTTACTGGTTAACTGGTACACTTAATAGCAAATACATGTCTAGTTGCATGCAAAAGTATGAGTGTCCTCCAGTTAGAGTTCTAGTGAAGTATCTACTTTATAGTAACATAACAATAATATGAATTCACTTTAGGCACATACACAGAATTATATAATGTGTTTTTGTTTGTTTTCAGGATGGGAATCAAGATGAGTGTTCAGCACACAAAAAAAGTGGCCGCCACAAGGAGCACAAACTGCATTTTGGTTGGCTTCATTACACTCAAGGGACATACACACAAGTCAAGAATAAACAAGGTGGAAGAACCAGAATTTTGAAGTATGTGATTGATGACAGACAGACAGTTAACTCCCTGATAACCTTAGGAAATCAGTTATTCTTCCCAGAAGATAAAAGTCAACATGGCTTTCTACATGAAATGGAAATAAGTTTATCACATTTCGATGGAACAGATATTTCAGATTTCAAAGACAGAGTGGTAAGTAGTGCTTCTTTTTAAAACTTTTTGAAATGCAATGGGTTTTATTCATCCCAGTTTTAATTTTATATTAAGACAAAGAAAAAACAAACTGAACAGACAAGAGATACTGATAGAAGTTATGAAAAATCTGAAACTGAAGATAAAAGAGAATCTGTGGGTCATCATGAAACAGAGTTAGAAAACATTCAAGACACTGATTCTCATAGGCATGAAAATTGATATTTACTTGTGAACAATAACGTGCTAAAAATGATATTGGTAAAATACATACGTGATTCAGTTTCTTCATTCAGTGGAGATGTTAGAACATTAAGTTGTTACTCTGTTAGTCAATGTGAAACTTTCTCAGGAACACCCTTATTGGATAAATATTACACATCCTTTGAACACTGATTTACTGTAACATCTATTAAAGTTGGTGATAGACATAACTTGTACAAAGAAACTGAAGGACATTATAATTTTCCACTGAGAATGATCATATGATTAAAAGTCATTTAGCAACAGGATCTTTAAATGATATGATAAAAAAACATCAGATAGCAAGAGAAACTGTCAATTTTCAGATAAAACAAAGTCAGTTAAATTAAGGATCTGTGCATAATCAGATACTTGGCAGTCCGTTAGAAACAGGTACTTTGAATGAACCAGCGCTTAGCCTTCATTTAGCAACAGGGTCTATGAATGAATAGGTACTTGGAAGTCAGTTAGCTACAGGATCTTCGAATGAACAGGTAGAAGGAAGTCAGTTAGCAACAGGATCTATGGATAAACAGATACTTGGACGTCAGATAACAACAGGGTATTTGAATGACAACGAACTTGGTAGTCAGTTAGATACAAGATCTATGAATGAACAGGTTCTTGGGAGTCAGTTACCGACAGAATCTAAGAAGGAACATGTAGTAGGAAGTCAATTAGCAACATGATCTATGAATGAACAGGTAGAAGAAAGTCAATTAGCAACAGGACACATGGATAACCAGCTAAGAGGAAGTCAGTTAGCAAAAGCATCTATAAATGAGCAGGTGCTTGAAAATCAGTTAGCAACAGGGTCTCTCGATAAACAGTTGCATGAAAGTCAGTTTCCAACAGGGACTTTGAATGAACCTGTATTTTGGAGACAGCAAAATGATCTGTGAATAATGAGAGAATTAAATTGGTGCAAAATCTGAAATTGTGGTTGCTGCAGAAAGTTGTGTTGACCATTCCTTGTCACTTTAAAAGTCTGGAACCGTTAAGCATGTGTCAGATTCAGTTTTGGACACAAAATCTACTATTTAAGAAGATTTTCAACCAGCGGTTCATACAGAAATGAATAGAATGACATGTATATTTAGTAGAAAACAAGAAACAGTTTGAACTCGACTGACAACAGTGTTGAAGGGCTACCATCAGCAAAAAAGCTCAGTAGTGGAGAGGATAATATTATAACTTACATGTAAATTATGGAGACTTCGAAATTCTTGAAATAATTGGGGAGGGTGTATTTGGTGAGGTCTACACTGGAAAGTACATTGGTACAAATATTGATGTAAAAACAATCAAAGTTAAACGCGTGAAACTTGTGAAATAATCAGTTTTAAAGGAAGTTAAAACAAATAGTCACATAAGGCATCCGAACAGTGTTTTACTGATGGGATATTCAATATTGGCTGATACGTTTTATCTTCTTACTGAATTCATTAATGGTCCAAATTTGGATGATGTTCTGTTTGGGGACTCGGAACAAGATTTTCTATTAACACAGAAGCATTCAGTCGCACTTCAGGTAGCTCAGGCAGTAGAATATTTACACAACCACAATCCTATCATCATTCATAGAGATATAAAGCCAGAAAATATTTTGCTTTCAAAGAGTTTAGACATTGCAAAACTTTGTGACAAGGGACTTTCTAAAGTTAAAGTAATGCAAACCATGAAGACTACAATTGCAAATGCTAGAGAAATGCAGCCAGGTACCCCAGCTTATCAAGCTCTAATGATACTTCTTCATGGCCGTTCAGCAAAAAAACAGTCGGCCATTTGGAGTTTAAGTTGCACATACATAGAATTGTACACTGAAAACACTGTTTGGAACTCAGATCATACATCCTGTGATGAAGACGAGGGAGATTACATTGTGCAAATAATCATTAACTGCATGGAAAAGAAAGAAATTCACATGGAGTTTCTAACATGGAAATTATGCAACTTAGTATTTCATCTAAAGTAAGTGCCATTTTCCAAGAAGGCTTACATTATGAAATGCCAAAGCGCCCATCTGCATTAGAATTTTGCAAGGTGCTCTCCTTAACATGCTTAGATTTCTTTGCTATAATAAAACTTTTGATATAGTCTGGTTAATCACAACCGATTAACTGAAAAAGGCACTAAAATCACAAGAGTAAACATCAAGTATTAATCTGAAAAGATTTTGTGTTACAAGAGTTACTGTTAGTTTTAGCAAATTACAGTTTATATGTATAGATTGATAAATCTGTGTTTGAACGTTCTTATATCAAAGATAAATCTTTGTTTAAATGTTCTTATATTACTTTTTTTTTAAATGCTTACATTTTTTTAAAGAAAATGTTAAAATTCNCCATCTTTCAATGCGCTGGTTAAAGGTGCTTTTCCAACAATAACGCTGCGGCTCCCAGAAAAGGGGTCGGTTCCTTCATTCCGAAAGAATTGTTGTAGAAGGCATATAATACTGTTTTCTGTTCCAGCATCGCAACGCAGTATGCGAGGTGATTTTTCAATGCGCTTCAATGCATCCAAATAATATCTGGCAATCAGTTTGGGATCGTTGTTAGTGTCAGAAACCTCTTACCAGATAATGTTCCTGCTAAAACCATCTATCGCTCCGTGTATACAAAATCAAAACGGCTTCAACATATCATAACCATCTACATGCCAAATGTTGTTTGGCCCTTTTGCATAATAGAAACGTCTTTTAAGTCGATGTGCTTTTCTCATTTCAACACCGTTTGATCTATTGCCTTCAGTATTCCCATTACATCTTTTTGGCTTACATCCATATTATGATTCACCTTCAGCCGGCGCAATTTCGTCCGATAGCCGACAGACCGTCCGCTATAATGCATCTCCATGCTAATTACGTGAAGAACGCTTTTTAAGTGCGCTTGCAGATGTACACATCGACGTTTCAAATTCATCTTCTTCAAGATTCTTTTCAGTTGACGTAGTGACAATAAAATACCATGCTTAAGTAGCAAAAATCCAAGAATTTCACTGTATTTGAAACCTTGTTTGAAATATCCTTCAATAAGTGTTGCTTTTTCATTATTCGGAGACGACAAAGGCAGATAGGCTGGCACCACACCAACTGTTGTCTCCAACAGAGTGCACAGAAAACAACATACAAACACGAATTTCATATTCTCGTACAACCGTCTTCGCTCGCTCGCCGTCTTCAAGTGCGGTTAAATTAAATAATTTCACAACTGAGAAGTCACAACACACAAGTCAAAAGGCACAAGTCAATAGTGAGAAGTCAAAAGGGCCCCCCAGCGCTTCCATAGGTCTCAGAGAGCGATAATAAGTGCTTCTTTCGTTGCAGTATATGTAATTAGGAATTTAAAAATAGATGGGGACTGAGATACCATTCCCCATTCATGGACCTTTAAATGTAGAATATGCCAGAAAGAATCCTTCAACAGCAGATAAAGACTCATGTACCACACAAAAATGTACAGCTGATGTTTGTAGTGCTTTTAAAAAAAGTTTACATAGACAAATCTGACATATAAGTGCTACTTAATTACAATTTTCTATCCGTATATGTCATGGTGCTAGGTTCTTACGTTTTTATATATTAAAATAAACCTTTATCCGTATTACGTCATTTCTTCCCACGATGTCTCTGCATACATTTTCAAGTGTACTCAGCACTTACATGCATGATACAAAAAATTCATTTGGGTCTGAATGAATTCGTTATGCATTGGGCACATTAACATTATTTAAGATTAGTAGGCAATGTTAGGAACAAACGAAATAACCTATCTAGGTGACCCAGTACTTGTTTTCCTCAATACAAAAGACCCAGTACTTGTTTTCCTCAATACAAAAGTCTTAAATAATATGTATTCACATAAGTATACAAAAAGAAATAAAATACATGTATATATTGATCACTTCTACTAAAATTATATCGTGTATTGCATTTGCACAAATCTCTCTATCCACTACAAGTTCACTTTTCTCGATATGATATATTCACCAACTACAGAACTTGTTTAAAAGTATGTAGTCTAAAATGTGTCACATCAAAGTAACATACATGTATCAATATCGTTGTGGCAAAACGCGTTAAATGTCATTGATTTCAATAAACAGTTAATATTTAAGTTTGCCATTAAAAAAACTATCCACTGATATGCATATTTTAAGCTCGTATTCCAAATCGCTTCGGGTATTCCAAATCGCAACAATGGCAGTATTTTTGTCTCATCAACCATGTACTCGTATCTAACTGGCTTTACCCTTTTATGTTTTACATTACATTTATAGTACACGTGTATGTAATTGTTTTGTGTGTTTAACTGGCGTGGTACTTAGAAGTAATCTTTTTTTATGTGTGTGTTTTCATGTACCTTTCGCTTTCTAGAGCGGTACACACTTAGTAACGCTTTTGTTGTAAATATCGGCATCCTTAACGTCTATAACTGGCGTCTTGTTACCTGAAAATAGTAAGCATAGTATTCCGTTTAGTGAGCACAGTATTTTGTTTTACGCATATTTAAACATAAGTGTGTTCATATGTGTTAAAATGAACATGTAAAAACTGTGTACATTTTACCGTCAAATCAAATGTCTTATATTACGCACACCAGATGTAAGCGTTTAGTATGTGAGAAAACATTCAAATCAATGTTTATGTCACAGATAATAACATGACTTAAAACTAAATAATTCATCATATATAACATACAGGGTCATCTGCAAAAAAAAATAAATAATAATAAAATAAAAACACAAACGCTTGAGAAAAAGTTATTCAAAACATTCGTATCAATACGGAATTCATTCACGACAGGTCCCACAATATGCTTAAAGGACAGTCAGTTCAAAAAAGGGGGGTTAAACCATTATAATTCGGAATTAAATTGGATGATTAAATGAATTAAAAGAGATAACAACGCATCGAAACAATAAATAATCGTGATGTATGTTATATGCTACTGTAAACATGCGTACATACTGTTTATTATAGGAGAAAATGATATTCGTACATCCACAGTCTCGAAGGTCAAGTAATTAAACGACAAATTAATTTTTCGGACGGTTTTCCTTCAATAACTTTTTTATTTCGACGTCTACGATCTATCTTGAAACAAAAAAAACACGAAGGAAACACACACAGCGTAGAGCCGAAGGGGCATGTAAATTGGAAAGAAGTATAAATATAAAGTGGCTTACCGAGTAAAAATACACCCACTTCTTGGCGAAAATCACGAAAACGATGCCATTTTGGAAGTCATTTCCAACTAACCTCACGACCAAGTCAGCTCCAGGATACGTATGCCCCCTCCTGCCTAAGATAGCGTTATTGTTAATATGTAGCAGAGATGCACTCAAAAATTGCACTGTCCGTATATAATGAACATTCACGTACTTAGTCATATATAATGTTACGGTCATACATTCGGTCCCGATACTGTCGATCAATTACATGCCTTCCTTAACTCATTGCATTGTTTATTAATAGCTACATGCATGTAACGGACATGCATCATGTCATTGCCATTCCATAGATAACATGATTGTTTACATTCATATTACACTGTCCATAGATAACAAACATTATAACACACATTAATTCAGTCATAGTTAACAGCCACGTATTGAGCCATGGTACTATCCATATATAACAGACATGCATTCAGCCATTAGACTGTCAACAGATAACAGACATACATGCAGTCATTGCATTGTCCATAGATAACATACATACATGCAGCCATTGAACTGTCCATAGATAACAGACATACATTCAGTCACTACAATGTCCAAAGATAACAGAATAGTTTCAGTAATTGCACTGTCCATAGATAACAGACATATATTCAGCCATTGCACTGTCCATAGATAATAGACATGCATTCAGTCATTGCACTGTCCATAGATAACAGACATACATTCAGTCATTGCACTGTCCATAGGTTAGACATGCATTCGGTCATTGCGCTGTCCATATATAACAGACATTCATTTAGAAATTGCACTGTCCATAGGTAAGACATGCATTCAGTCATTGTGCTGTCCGTATATAACAGACATTTATTTAGAAATTGCACTGTCCATAGGTTAGACATGCATTCGGTCATTGCGCTGTCCATATATAACAGACATTCATTTAGAAATTGCACTGTCCATAGGTAAGACATGCATTCAGTCATTGTGCTGTCCGTATATAACAGACATTTATTTAGAAATTGCACTGTCCATAGGTTAGACATGCATTCGGTCATTGCGCTGTCCATATATAACAGACATTCATTTAGAAATTGCACTGTCCATAGGTAAGACATGCATTCAGTCATTGTGCTGTCCGTATATAACAGACATTTATTTAGAAATTGCACTGTCCATAGGTTAGACATGCATTCGGTCATTGCGCTGTCCATATATAACAGACATTCATTTAGAAATTGCACTGTCCATAGGTAAGACATGCATTTAGTCATTGCACTGTCCATATATAACAGACATTCATTTAGAAATTGCACTGTCTATAGGTAAGACATGCATTCAGTCATTGCACTGTCCATATATAACAGACATTAATTTAGAAATTGCACTGTCAATAGGTAAGGCATGCATTCAGTCATTGCACTGTTTATATATAACAGACATCTATTTAGAAATTGCACTGTAAATAGGTAAGACATGCATTCAGTCATTGAACTGTCCATATATAACAGACATTCATTTAGAAATTGCACTGTCCATAGAAAAGCCATGCATTTAGTCATTGCACTGTCCATATATAACAGACATTCATTTAGCAATTGCACTGTCAATAGGTAAGACATGCATTCAGTCATTGCGCTGTCCATATATAACAGACATTCATTTACAAATTGCACTGTCCATAGGTAAGCCATGCATTTAGTCATTGCACTGTCCATATATAACAGACATTCATTTAGAAATTGCACTGTCCAAAGGTAAGACATGCTTTGAGTCATTGCACTGTCCGTATATAACAGACATTCATTTAGAAATTGCACTGTCAATAGG
>VMBQ01016918.1:0-10918 GCA_007657795.1 Dreissena rostriformis | reverse complement strand
TCAAGATCATGTTATTAAATGTAAAAGTCATTTATTAATTATTAATTTATTATCTGAATACGATAACCGTTCTTTTTGTATTCCATCCAATAATGGGGCTATTTTGCCTGACTGATTTTAATGTTCAACATATAATGAAAGCAATTCAATGGATTTGGTTTTAAATTGCCTGAGACGGCAATTGAACAAATTCTTCTACAAGACAGCTTTTGGAACATATATTGTGTAGATCATGAACTAATAATGCCAATTCAAAAAGTTCAAATGGGTATAACCCTATTAAATGTATTATTAAATAGATCATCGATATATCCAATGAATGGGGATATTTGATAGGGACCACTTGAAGTAAACGAATTGACTGAAGAAGGCAATTTAATTTTTAGCGATTGAAAACAATTTTTTTTTTTTTTTGTGTATACATTACAAAAAATATTATTGGACCATAGAATAATTTAAGGTTTGCTATTTCTACTGAATGTGGTCGAATAATCTAAGGAACGTAAAGGATCGAAGTAGTAAAAACAAGTATTGTGTAAATAGTAAAGCAAAGATGAATATGTAAATACATGTAGACATATTATTGTGTTATTCCCATTCAATGCTTGATTTCAGTGGAACCGGAACCATTTCTTAACTAAGCCGAGATACCATAAGAGCAAATGCTCTCATAAAGTTTCATTAAGATCGGACAAAAAATGTGACGTATAGAGTGTACACAAGGATTCACTGTAGCCACATTAGGAAAACTGCCAAACCTCCTGGCAGCCATATTTTCATGATTGGTTGAAATATCATAAGAACAAATATTGTTTGACCTAATTTCATGAAGATTTGACAAAAGAAATGTGACTTCATGACTGTTCACAAGCTTTTAATTTAATTTTAACTAGTGACCTTCTGTTTGACCTCGCATGACCTAGTTTCAACTAGGCCAAGATATCATTAGGACAAATGGTCTGACCAGTGTCCATGAAGTTTGAACATTAAATGTGGCCTATAGATTGTTCACAATGTAAATGTTGACGACCGCACAAGGCACGATTCACGACGAACGACCGACAAATTGCGATCAAAAAAGCTTACCATGATCGCGTTGTGCTCAGATGAGCTAAAAATAGAATACTATGGCCTTTCCTTAAATCAAGACACAAATCCTGTTTTGATTTTCTTGTTCATGAGTATACAGGTAACAGAAACCAGTACACAATTTCATAGANTAATCAGTATTTTTTTTTAAAAAGCATGGAAAGCCTTCCTAAAAATGTGCATGTAGTTCAGTGAAATGATGCTGATTAAGAAAATAATACATAAGATTATATTTGGAAAGGTGCCCATTACGGGTGCGCTACCTTAAGTCATAATGTGGCTTTTAGATAGGTAACACGGTTTTTGTCAAGATTGCTGACCTAGATTTTGACGAATGTGACTAAGATTCCAACCACACCTATGTATTGTAAAGATAAACATTGTGACCATATTGAATCTCGATTGAGTCGTTAATGTGGCCTCTAATGTGATAACAAGGATTTTCTATGATTTGACCTTTTCACATAGTTTTTTGACGCATGTGACCCAGATTCAAACTTAATTTAAATAATGTCAAGATAAACATCTGACCAACTTTGATCCAGTTTGAATCATACATGTGTCGTGTGTGGGTACAAATATTTTCCTAGATGTGACCTGGTAACCCAGTTTTTGGACAGAAGTGTCACCGGTTACTTAGATTCAAACATATCTCACGTTTCAAAACACATGTTCATCATAAATTTTCTAGAGGTCAGACAACCTGAAATGTGCACATGTTATCGCCTGAATTCACACCGAAAGCTAAAGAAGGATGCAATAAGGAGATGGTTGGGGAAGGATCTCCGTCACTATTTATATCTAATGGATATAATTTTATATTTCAAGGGGCAAGTTCGTGTATTTTTTGTATTTTAAGTGCACTTTCGTCGGTTCTTTCAATAACTGGAGATAGTGTTTCCGAGAGGTTGATCACGAAGTCTCGACAACGCATCTCTTAAACAGCTCGACAAACAACTTACTTCAGACGCGGATTTCGGATATTGACCAAGTTTCATCAAGATTTTATGAAAATGCTAATTTGATGTTTATTTATAGTAATTAAGGCATTGAGGATCAATTTGAATTTCAATGTGATATTAATACACACTTATTGTAAATTATGATGAAACCTGATCATAAAAATGGGCTGTCAGTTGTAGTGGCAGCCATTGTGTGAACTTGACCTTTGACCTAGTGACCTCAAACATCAATAGGGGTCATCTGCCGGTCATCATCATGCATAACCAANATTACGTCAGTTTGTTGACCATTTTCTAGAGAGTCAAATAGTTCTTGGGAAAAACTAATCAGCTGTGTCTCGCAGCTATGTTTTGACCTAAATCCATGTTGAAAAGGGGAAAGGAGCTGGTGCTTATCAAAGTGGGACATTAAGTTTGAGACAATAATGTGTTCCATCAGTTTAGAGACAATACATGTAAGTGATATGGGTCTGTAATTACTTGGTTTTGACCTTGATCCGTTCTTGAACACAGGGGCTATGGTTGCTTTCTTCCAGTCTGATGGAACAATACCTGAGCTAAGGGATAATTGGAATATCTTACAAATGATGGGTGAAATCTCTTTGTGAAGTTCTTTTAGGATCCGTGGTGAAATCTGGTCTGGGCCGGATGCTTTACTGGGGCAGAGACCACTCAAGAGTTTATCCACACCTTCTTCTGTAATAGTTATTGAGGGCATTTGAGACTTCACCTTGTTTATAAGGGTGCTGCAGGCCTGCTTTAGGCTGAGGGGCTGGGGCCGAGAGAATACAGATTCAAACTGTCTATTTAGGATGTTGGCCTTGTCAGTAGGTTTTGTGTGGGTGATACCTTCTGACTTGAGTGGTGACACTCCGAAGTTTTCGGACTTGTGTTTGACAAAGCTATATTGTTTTTCCTTCTACCTGGTTGTGAGTCACCCTCAAAGATAACCGTTTCTAGGTAATGCCAATAGGACTTCCTTATTTGGCTTTGGATGGAGGCCTTTATGGTTTTGAACTGGGATGTTAACTTTTGGTCTGCAGACTTTTTATTTTTGATTTGTTGGTATAATCTGTCTCTACGTCTGATGAGTCTAATAATTGATGTGGTGAGCCATGGCAAGTCTTGTCTGGTCTTTGTCGTTTTTGTCGGGATATGGGTTTCACATAAATGGTTAAGTTTAACTTTGAAGTCCGTCCAGGCAGTGTCGGGGTTTGTGTTTCTTAATTACGGTATCTACACATGTGCAGACATGTGGTGTCACGGGCAAACCCATTGCGCATAGAACATCATCACGTACTGTCCATACAACGATCTTAATGTTTAAATAATGTTTAAGTAAATGTTTATTGATATTTCTTTGGTCCATATCAGTCTGCTGCTCATGCACTGTGTTGTCAATATTAGTGTATCAATGTCAGACTTCATTGTTATGTCTTTTTTCACGAAAATATCGATTGTCAAGAGATGCCTATCTTTTTATTTATTTTTTATTTTTTTCGCAAGGGAGGGGGTATAGTAGTATAATAATATCAAGATGGGGATTTGGAATAGGGGCGATATTTATTTTCCATTTTATAGAAATGATTGTTAGATAGTTCATATTCTAAAGATGTTCTGTGATCTTCAATAGATTGTCAAATGGTGTGTGTCCGCCGCATATGGTCGACTCGAATTATCTCACAAATTTCAATACTAACCTTCTGTAACAAGGTGTTATTGGCATTCTGAAGTTCGGCGAGTCATTACCTACACTGACCTTGAGTGAAAGTCGTAGACCCTTCGGAACAATGTCATCATGTATACAATTTTGCAGAAAACGGGCATGTAAACTGCTTTTCATATGGTTCACCGCTAACTTCCGGAGATGTAAACGTGGATCTCAAGCAGATACCATTGTATTAATCCAATGTTATAATTAAATCAAATGTACAGTACAAACACGTTAATTTTGTTTATTGTAATTTCTTAAATACAAAACATGTTTCGGCCATATCCTTCATTAGTAGTATCAATTTAAACATAAACAAAGGAAGTGACGAAACGTCGTTTTGGGTGGAAAATATATATAACACATAATATTATACAATACAAAGATGGATAAGTGTTGTTTCAACAGCCTATTCGTAATATTATTATTCATATAAATATCACTTCAATATAGGATCTGACATGAGTTGTCATATCATACCATATTTTATTAAACGAGTTCAGGAATTTTGTTAGTAAGCGAGCCTTTGGCGAGCTTACTAACGAATTTCCTGGACGAGTTTAATAAAATATGGTATGATATGACAACGAGTGTCAGATCTTTTTTATCACATGCTTTTAAATGAGCAAATTTAATAAATATTTACGCAAACATAATGATAAATCCCGAATGTTGTTTACTTTTCGTGACGTCATTTCACGTTGCAGCGTCATTTCAGCAAAATAACAAAATGCGATTGGTCAATAAACGCAAACTATGCCAATGAAAACGCTTAAAAAGTATATTACACATGTGTAATATAAAAATATATGTAATGGTTATATTACATGGGAAACAGGGTATGGCATGTGATAAATGTATTTTATACATAAATATACAATACACTAAGTGCATACGGTGGATAAGCGACAAACAACCGAAAAAAGACAATAATTAAACGTCTTATTTTAATTAAATTATTCCAAAACATAAATTTTCAACCTTTATTATCATTATTAGTTAAACGCCGAATATCGTTTTTAAAGAATGACCCGATGTTGTGTATTTGATTAACACAATTTATGAAACAACAATCTTCAGGCTGACCTTAACAATCAGAAAATAAAGTAAACCACCCCTACCAAGAATTGTACATTAAGCTTCTGGCACCAAGTATCTATTGTAGCGTTACCCGGAACCACAACACAATAACTCCAAACGACGACACAATAATACAATTCAGAACAAAGTCTTTTATAAAGTTATTTTCAATTTAATTCTGTTTAAAAAAAAAATATATGATGTTATTGAATTTTATGCAAAGTATCTACATAGTTTAATTTCAATGTACTAAACAACAATTGTCAATTTCAATTTTATGAATTCAGCAATATGTCTTAATGTTCTGATACAAGCTAGTTTTCAAAATGAGCTGAACTGGAGAACATAAAATATGACCCTCTTAATTTATATCTAAAAAGCTCAAACCTACGTTGCAAGTAAATAATACAGATGTGATCCACAAAATATGTATATCCTGTTATAAGTATTATCATATGATTACATACAAATTGCCATGAAGTTGAAACTCATTCACCCAACTAATGTCAATTTCCTAATGGCTTTAACCGGTGGTTTCAACATTTCATCCTTGAATTTATCTCGGTAATTTAATCCGAGTGGAACCTAAACATTTGTGACTGTGTAATAATAAATGTAACGACCAATAATTTCGATGTTTATAGCAACCTTAACAGCTTTGTTGAGTGAGGTTTAATATTGTTACATTTTCCACTGATATACATCTGTTCAGTCTAGCATCTGTTTAACTTTCGTTCTCCGAAACTATCCCACTTATTTCAAATTCTTATCATAGATATTTGCCCGTTACGTTACACTATGTTATTGGTATTATAGTTTGAAATGATGGGGAAAATAATGTTAACATTGCGACTTTCACACAAATAGTATATTGCTGTAAACCAGAATGTATTACGCATGCGTACCATACGTAAACACGTAAGTTGTAAACATCTCAGAAATTTAGAAAACACCTTACTTCAGTAAACCAATTAATTAGCATTGTTCGCTTAATACAATAAGTCTAACATTTTACGCATTTTGCTTGGCTGTTATATTCTGGTACTTCATNTATAAACCGTCTGATACGGTTCTAGCTAAACCGTATGATACGATTTAGACTTTTGAACCGGTCCGTACACCATAGAGAATCCAATGTTTGAGTGCAATATTTGTCTGGACACAGCTCATTCCGCAATCGTCAGTATGTGTGGAAATTTGTTTTGGTAAGTAGTGATCTTCGTTAAAATCGTTCATGCCAAGATGATAACTAAAAAATGTTTTTTACACCTTTTGTCTTTTGAAATTAGTCAATTTACCAGAATAAATTAAATTTTAAATATTTATCCTCAGCGGTAGTTACGAGTCCGTTTTCCGTGGTAACATGCTCCCACTGGGTCTGTTGGCCACATAACATGTTTCCTCTGGGTGCATTCGCCCTATGTTATATTATGCATTAGCATTATCATCATTCCTGATCTGGCCGTTGGGAGGCGGATGAGACACGACGAAAACAGAGATCCTCTACCAGTCAGGTTTGTTGTGGGCTGACCACTCTTTCACATGCTCAGTCTGGCAATCGCTGCGGTCGCCATGGCATTTCGTATTCAGATCACATCGGTACTGGAACCATCCTTGGACAGGGTTGCTCCCAAGTTCTTACAGCTGGTCACTTCTTCCAGCTTTATGCATTTTAAACTAATGACTGTGAAATTAGATGCTAAACGCTGTATTATTAAATGTATGAAACATTTTTTTGCATTTATGTTTTTTTACATTATGTTTATTTATTTTTAATTTACAGACCATAATACATGTAAATAACGTTATTAACACTTATTACATACCTTTGATTTGGTATTAAATGGCAATTAAGTTATGTAATACTCTAATTAATAGAGTAATTGGCTAACAGGTGATAACAGACACCATGCTGCTTTCTACATTAACTTATCTTAACGAATCTGATAACCTTATCGGATAAAAACACTTAGGACAAAAAGACCCAGGGCAAACCGGATATAGGGAAAACGGACCTTGGATGAACATGCTTGACGGGTGAATGGACCCATATTCGTCGGCTGTCAACATTTAGTCTTGTTATTGGATCTTGTGAAAATTATTTATTTAATAAGACAAAACTCAATGCAAAAAATACCAGTATTCACAATATAATTAGTTTTCTTGTGAATCCCAATCCAAGTAATTCATCACATATTTAAATAGAAAACCAAAACATAAGCTACCATGTGTCAGAAATTACAAGGGCAAAGACAGTTGCCAATGTGATTCTTTTTGTTTTGAATTTCATACGTCCTCTTTTTATTTCTACACAATTTCAGACTTAAAACAAACATATAATGGTAATGTTTGGAAATACAATAAAAATCCAAATTCTGAAATTCATGCACAGTGGCACCCTTGTTTTGGAAATCAGACACAGTCATTAAGGGGCAGAGGGGTGGGGAACCCGAGGCTTTGAGTCATGACATACTTTCCTGGTACAAAAATTCAAGGCCAAAATAAATTGAAAATCATCATTTTAAAAATACTCATTATTTTATGATAGAAATTATCTTTCATAACTTGAAAAGATAATGAATAAAAGCTTCTTTTTGTCATTTAATCATAATAACAGTAAAACTGTTCACTTTGCAAATTATGGCTGCAAATGAGCGACATTTCGTGTCGATGTATGTGCATTCACACAACTCACAAGGTGCTAGTTGTCAATGTTTGTGCTTTTACATATCTGACCAGCTGATTCCTGTCGATGTATGTGTATTCACACTACTCACAAGCTGCTACTTTTCCATGTATGTGCATAGACAAAAATCACCTGCTGTACTTGTCAATGTAAGTTCATTCACTCAAAGATAAAAATTAAAGATAAAGATAACACCGAAAAGTTAAGATAAAACCTAAAAATTAAGATTGTAATCCTCAAATAGAAACTTTACAAGTGAACAAATCGACAAATAACAAGAATTGTTTCCATAAAATAACACGTTTAAAAGATTCATGATTGCCAAGAAACTACTCAAATTCTTTCGAACAAAAAACTCAAGTACTACGATTTCGTAGACATTTTCCAAAAGGAACCTCTAAATGTCTCTTTCGATAGGCAAAAAAAAAGCTTCTGATAATTGAATTCCCATTTAAACGTATGCTCTGTCACATTGCTCACGCTCTATAGTGTCGTCAAAGTGGTGTCTGTCTTGTTGCCATAGTTCCTCTATGACCTCGTCAACGTCGTCATGGAGAAACCGGTCCACGAACGACTGAACCATGCCTTCTGGCGACGCCTCGTACGATTTCAGCACCACATAGTCATCTACGGAAATTTAAAGGCACGACATAACTATCAAATGGTATATAATTCACATCTAACAGTGTTTTTGTTCTCCATTTAGGGAATGGGTCCATGGTCGGATTGGGAAAAATCACTTTCTGGTCATTAAAATTGAGAAATTAAGTTGTGTGTGTTAATGCTTTTGTACTAAATCTTTAAAATTGAGAATATAAGTGTTCTTAACATATTTTAATTTTATTATTTGCTAAGGTTCAATTTATATACTGAATAGGGAAATAAACTGAATATCTCGATTAATAAAAAAACAAAACCTTCAATTAGGATTTTTTGTACTGGGATTGGGACCAAATTTTTGCTTCATATAAAATACCATTGAATTAACATCACCTTCATCTATCACCGTATTGTGCTGCACAAACATGTTGCGTGGAATTCTACGAGAAAGAACAATCTCCCGTAGCGACAGGAACTTGATGTCTCCGTCGTCGGTCACGGCAGAAAAGTGATCGTACATCTTCTTGGCCGCCTCAAAGTCGCCAGTGGCTCGGTACACCTGAACACAGTACAGAGGTGCAATAGTTTGACCCAGCGCAAAATTATAAACCTGTAACAGCTTGCAATGGCTGAGTATTATCTTAAACTAAATTTCCAAACACACACATTTTTATGCAGTACTAGCTTAAACTAAATTCTCTCTTTTCAGTCTCAGCAAAATTGCAGAAACCAAATAATTTATATAATTACTCATAAAATACATGTATAAGACTTAAACAAAAAATCAAGACTACCTTCTTATCCTACATGGATCTTTGGAGGAAAACGTAACAATATTCTACTTTCAGCTTATTTTGTTTTAGATTAATATTCAAGTAAGACAATTAGCTATTTTGATATTTCATATGGCATTTTATATTTTTGTAATAAAAATCTGTATTTAAACCAAAACTTGCAAGACAAACTTTATAAAAAAAAATACAAATAATACATACACGGTACTATTGTTAATCTAAATATAAATACAATCTGAACTAGAAATGGCGCGGCAGATGCCAAAGCGTATCCCCACGCCGCATAGATGTTATATTAAATGGCAATTTTGGGTCGAGATAGACCTTGTTGACATAAAAGATGTTCAGAATTTAAGTGACGTCACGTCAATTGGTGAATACATGAATAAGTTATGTTAAAACAAAATTTTGGGCCCCACCCCAGCCCACATTCTCCTCTATATCTTCATACACTATTAGTACTAGAACCTTGAAACGTACACACATGGTAGCTATGAGCATATGTGCGACGGTGCACTATTTGGAATTTTGATCTGACCCCTGAATCAAAAGTTATTATCATGTGTGTCGCATGTTGTTAGTAAAATGAGTTTTTTTTACCCATTTTACCCATTTATTTACCCATATCTTTTGACCCAGGGGTCAGATATAAATTCCGTCACCGTCACCGTCCACATATGCTCATAGCTACCATGTGTGTTAGTTTCTAGGTTCTAGTGCTAATAGTGTAGGAGGAAATATGGTCCGATTAAAAAAAACGCGGAGATCAATACAATATCCCCACGCTTTTAAAAGCGTCGGGATAATTACATAAAAATGGCAAACTCATTTTTGTAGCGGATAATTTCGAATAAATCCTCTAAATAAAATGGGAAAACATTCAGCTTGTTGAACTTAATTAAGTGGTCGCATACCGATACTTATAATTCATTCAACTAATAAGATAATCAAACTTGAAGTACATAAATTGTCTCTTAATTTTTAANACTTTCAGCTTATTTTGTTTTAGATTAATATTCAAGTAAGACAATTAGCTATTTTGATATATCATATGGCATTTTATATTTTTGTAATAAAAATCTGTATTAAAACCAAAACTTGCAAGACAAATTTTGTAAAAAAGATACAACATAATACATACACGGTACTACTGTTAATCTAAATATAAATACAATCTGAACTAGAAATGGCGCGGCAGATGCCGCTGCGTATCCCCACGCCGCTGTTAAAACAAAATTTTGGGCCCCACCCCAAACCCCATTCTCCTCTATATCCTCCTACATTATTAGCACTAGAACCTTGAAACGAACACACATGGTAGCTATGAGCATATGTGCGACGGTGCACTATTTGGAATTTTGATCTGACCCCTGTGTCAAAAGTTATTATCATGCGTGTCGCATGTTGTTAGTAAAATGAGTTTTTTTTACCCATTTTACCCATTTATTTACCCATAACCTTTGACCCAGGGGTCAGATCAAAATTCCGTCACCATTACCGTCGCACATATGCTCATAGCTACCATGTGTGTAAGTTTCTAGGTTCTAGTGCTAATAGTGTAGGAGGAAATATGGTCCGATCAAAAAAAGCGGAGATCAATACAATATCGCCAAGCTTTTAAAAGCGTGGGGATAATTACATGAAAATGGCAAACTCATTTTTGTAGCGGATAATTTCGAATAAATCCTCTAAATAAAATGGGAAAACATTCAGCTAGTTGAACTTAATTAAGTGGTCGCATACCGATAATTCATTCAACTAATAAGATAATAAAACTTGAAGTACATAAATTGTCTCTTAATTTTTAACGTACTCAACATGGATTTAATACATTTTGTAAGCATGCAGTTAAAGGTTTTGTGGGCTGAAATTTAAAGGCAATGAAAAAACAATTTCTGGTATCGAAATCGCAAGAGAAATTATGTATCAGAATATTAGTTAAATACGTTGCGAAACGTCGTATTAATAAAAGGCTAAAACCTTTAAAACTTACCTG
>VMBQ01016916.1:0-10405 GCA_007657795.1 Dreissena rostriformis | reverse complement strand
CAATGCCGGTACATGTAGAGTCCACATACTGACAATACTATTCGCATAAAGTTGCATCACTCTAGATAGCAACTAAATGTATATTTATTAAGTAACCCGTAGCACAATAATGTCAAATGTAGCTAACAAAAGGCCATAACTCCGTTGATCATTTGGCAGATCTTCCGACAGACAGGCCAAAAACAATATACCCCCTCTTCTTCGAAGAAGGGGGCATAAAAATGCCACTATATACATATAAAAAAAGCAAGTTACTCCAAGAGCGGGCCAACTTAGAGCCCATGGACACGATTTGAACAAAATTAGTCGAGGACCACCAAACGATGTTATAGACCAAACATTAAACCCAGGGTCCCTGTAGTTTCAGTGATTTTAGAAGTTTAAATTTTGTAATATATTTTAAGTTCTGATGACATTCGTATGCAATAAGACAATTTGAAAACTATGCAAGATGGCCACCAAAAGATCATTCTCGTGAAGTTTCATGTTAATCCGCCTAGCTGTTCCGAAGGAAACTAGTAAAAATAAAGTTAGCGCACGTTCTCGCACACGGATAGACGGACGGCGTCATCACGGTATCATACAAGCTCTTTTTGAGCACTATGTGAGCTATAAAAAAGTAATTTCGCTACATTTGCTGTGATTTTTTATCAAGTATATTCATGTCAACACCTGTGTTGAACATGCGATGTTGTCAAATTGCATTGCCATTGCCAATGACCGTTCTATCTTGATATGTATTTTGCAGAAAATTCCAAGTACCCACGACTGATACTGCGAAATCAAACGATCATTCTGTGCAAGGACGATTTAGAACAAAACAACCTTATACTGTATAAAGACAGAGGTATAATATTACGGTACTGATAATAGTGTAACTCACGCCACTCTGTTAAACCAAGGTTTAAGAATTTTACCAACTTATAGGAAGGGTAGAATACTGGTAAAGAACAACGTAAATCAAAATCACTCTTTTTTTTACAGTTAATTGCCCTATAATGTGCCATAATCTCTAAACACATTTATATTTTTGAATGTTTCAAATCCCTTCGATACAATTAACAAATAGTGTTGCCTGTATTAATGTCTATATGTGGGTTTAATTTATTAACAGCAAAAAACCTTACCATCGTTGTGAACATTATGAAGGGTCTCATCGAAAAAGTGATTCTGAAGTGTCCACCCACGAAAGTNACACACACACACACACACACACACACACACACGCATGCGCACTCGCTTCAACGCTTGAAGGAACTATCCTGTTTCCTGTACAGCAGGATCACATTTGTATTTAAAAATTGACACAAATATCCACAATTTTAGTTGTGTTCTGTATGATATTGTTTGTGCACTGACTCTACATTTGCTTATTGAGCTGAATAAACACTCATCCATATTCCATATTATTTTCATTTCAAATTTTCGGCAGATTATAAAATGGTTTTGTAAACTGTTATTTACTATATTCGGGAAATAATTAATAATTATAATTAATTGTATGTGTGCGATCCATGCTTACCCGAAGTAAATAAAATTAAAATGTAAATCATTTGAGCTTAACGATGCCATTCAGGAAGACCATTTTTCCAGTTTGTTTGGCATAAAATTCAGAACCAATGGATTGTGATGGAATTTTGACTGCAATCATTGGCATAAGCGACCATTTTGGCAGCCATTTTGGCTATACTCTGGAATGTTATTTTGATTAATTCACTCCCAAACCAAAAAGCATCATAACATTATCTATTTTAGGTTGAAAAGATGCTTAATAATGGATAAAGGCATGATTGTATAACCACATATGTCCAAAAATCTATTTTAAGCTCTGGTGACCTACGTATGCAATAGAATAATTTAAAAACTATGCAAGATGGTCACCTCAAGATAATTCCTGTGAAGTTTCATGATAATCTGTGAAGTTTCCGGACAATCTGCCTAGCGGTTCCGAAGGAAAGTAGTAAAAAGAAAAAGGTAACGCACGCACTCACGCACGGAGTGACGGACGGACGGCGTCATCTCGGTATCCTAAAAGCTCCCTTTTAGCAAATAGTGCTCGGGTGAGCTAAACTGTCCATGGAAAATATTGACAATGAGATTCTGCTTAATTGTGTTGGCATTGCAAATGACCGTTTTAGCTTGATATTTATTTTGCAGAAAACCCCAAGTACCCTCAACTGATACTGCGGAATCAAATGTTAAATATAGTGTTGTGCAAGGACTTGGGTTTCAATCACACAGAGCTTTTGTATAAGGACATAGGTATAATAGTACTGTATTGATAACATTGTAACTCACACCAATATGTTAAACCAATATTTAAGAATTTGACCAAAATATATGAAAAATATAATAATGGTAAACAATATCTAAAAATTAGATCAATCTTTTTTAACAGTGCATCGCATAAAAATGTACCAAAACCTTTAAATTCATTTAGATTGTTTAATGTTGTAAATACCTTTGTTGAAGGTAAAAAATAGAATATTAACTTGTATTCATGTCTATGTGTAGTTTTATCTGATTAACAGCAATAAACCTTACCATCACTGCCGTTCTGAAGGAGCGTCTTATCGAAAAAGTGATTCTGAAGTACGGACGTCGTGCGGAAGTTACCATCGACAAGTAAGTAATCATCAGAATATATACACGTCACTTATTTTGTGATAATCTATACTATATCTATACTGGGGTTACACAATATGTATTGCCATTCCGTTTTCATCATACAAATGAATAACGCTACAGCCCTTTACATAATTGTGTCTACATTAAATAATGAAAGTTTATATTTACCCCTATATTTCAAGTATATATTGCTAAATTATGTTATTTCGTTTATATATTTCTTAACAGATACTGATTTCTGGAATTTTGTTTTTAAAACAACTTTCAATGACAACATCGTGTATGTGTAAACATGTTTTTCTTTAAACACCCACACATGTGAACCGCAAAAATCGCAGAAGATTAATATTAATTCTCTTTAATGAATTTTTATTCCACCGTACACATTTATGTAGAAAGTAACAACCTCGCAATTCCTTATGCCGGAACGAATAAAATACTACACGGACGTTTTTTTTCAGAGAGTTTTTTAAACACCCCGTAATTGGCAACGGCCAAGCGATTCCGTGGAATATCACAGCATCGGGCAATAGTCCGGCATCGGGAAATATCACAGCATCGGGCAATATCATAGTGCGAGTGGACCTAGCTGCCTTTTATATTACCATATCGGAAAAGATGTCGCTGACAGTGTTCCGTTCCCACCGGAATAAAGAATTGTCGAACATGGGAAAAATCGGTAAGCTCTTAATGTTCTTTTTTATATACTCAATGAAAAGCATGCAATTACAGTCTTACATCACATAACAGAAACCGTAACACTAAACATGACATTGGGTCATTTTAAGAAAACCATTCGAAGAGACAAAGCCTTCAGTAAATTCAAAACGCAAGAATGTCATGCAGAGAGTTTCTCTTAAAATATGTCATCAAATATGGACTTTGTTTGCTATATACCATAATACAATAGTATACATTTATACATACATGCTCGATTATAATAAGATCACGTTTCGTTTAAGGAAACATTATGTCGGACGCGAGAAAGGTAGAAATCGACCCGACGTACAGCAAAGTAGGAACACTCGTTACTAGCACCAGACGACACCCAGTGACCCTTGTTCAGGCCGACAAACAGGGCAAGTGCTGGAAAGGGGACTTCTAGCTGTGTCAACGTTGAACCTTGATCACGTTCGGACAGCCGTCACCAAAGGAAATAATATAAAAAAAATGTATGTTCAGTTAAACAGGCTGGGTAGTCAATGAAGATTCGTGAAGTCAGTTTGGACCAAACAACGAAATACCGCTATCCATACACTCACATCTCTTTGAATTGACTTTCTTTAGCTTGTTTAAGGTAGCGAACCTGTAATGGGCACCGTTCCCAATATAATCTAATGTTTTATTTTCTTAATCAGCATCACTTCACTGAACTAAATGCAAATTTTGAGGTAGGCTTTCCATGCTTTTATAAAATATACTGATGTTTTCAAATCCACCCCACGCTCGGCTTATGTCTAGTTTATTTGCACCCTATATGAAAGTTCCATAATTCATCCAGATTTCCAAATATGGACATGCAGTTGGTGTGTACAGATGCAGTTAAGGTGTTTAAAGTTTAAACAAGATGAACTAAGTATTCTTTTACAGACATTTACTTTTTATAACTTGGAAGAGCGCCATGAAATTTAAGAGGTTTCAACCAAGTAGAAATTTGTTCGTTAAAAACAAAGTGTCATAAAATTCAAAATAGCTTCATTAAAGAAATATTTTCGAACTTTTTAAAGATACACTATATAGAGCAAAAATACCAAGACATAGACAGATTTACCGTTTACTTTTTGAAAAAAAAATGCAACATGCATGATTCGTTTTTTCAGCAGTAAATCATCCAATTTAGCCATAACGTTGTTTTAATTTAAAAAAAAAATGAAGAATGTGCATAACAATTGCAACATATTTAAAAATGAACATAGCTTATATGTTATATTAAATCAAATTACGTTAGAAAAGAAATAAACGCGTCGCAACAAGTCTGCGTTGTCGGCGGGACTCGAACCTGCGCGGAAGATCCCAAAATATTTCTAGTCTATCGCCTTAACCACTCGGCCACGACAACTTCACTTTAGTATATACTTAAATTAGATACCCATAAGTAAACAGGTAAAAAGGCTCTTCGATCTTAGAAGAAATCGCGGAAAATCATTACACATGCGCTACCTTAACTTGTTTCATGTAAAATGTATGAACGATACTGTAAAACAATACATACAGGAGTGTATCTGGTCCAAGTGCAGTTGTTGTTTTTTAAACCAGGATAGAAGCATTTAAAAGGCATATATACAACTTTCTGATGTACAGTGTATCACATAATTGGAGATTAATGCACTATGTATTTGATGAAAGTACACACATATTAAGCGAGGATAGAAGAACATACCAGAACATGGAAACTTACGCACCCACCCAACACATAATTAAAGTAAAGCCAACACAAGAAACGTGGAAATTTGATGAAAAGTAAATTTTACTAAAGTTGTTCATTTATTAGGAAGAAAATCATACTTTAGTTTATATTCTTTAATGTTTGGTTATGCTGACCATGACCAACACAATGAAACATGAGTCTCCATTACAAAAGCTAAATCCATTCTCGAGTTATGACCCTCTGCAGAAAACCGTTTTCTATATTTAGTAATGGTGACCTTGAGCATGTCCTCTCACATAACATATGCACTACAAGCCTGGCATTTACATCAGCATCTACTAGTGCGTGCGAAGAAGTAGTTAAATTCGTTACTGATTCACCGAGCAGAAACCATTTTTCGATATTAAGTCATGGTGACCTTGACGAAACCAAAGCGAGGTCATGTGATACGGTATGTATGAATGACATTTCATCTTAATAGATCAAGTCGTTCACAGGTAATAACCCGGCACCCATTTTCAAGTTAAGCTTAGTCTGACATTGAGCCAACAAAATACGCCCGTTTAAAGGTCTGGATTTCATTCATCAAGTTCGATGAAAATGCGATTAGCAGTATTTTAGATACAGAGCGGATATTAACTTGGCATATTTCGGATTATTCGAAGGCTATAATAAACGCTTTCGACGCTCTGGTATGTAATTGTACTTAGCCGAGATTTCAAGCCAACAAACATTGTTACATAGATTGATGATGATTCAGTTCAAATTAGCTGATTTTTAGAGCGAATGAGGCATTTTTCGTCATTTTTCATAATCAAGAAGAGCATCAGATGATATAGAGGATTGTCAAACTTAAGTTGGGATGTTATGACTACAAATATGATCACCAAGTTTCTTGATGATCAGATTTTAACTATTTGAGTTAGAAGGGAAAAGGCTACTTTGGCCATTGTTTTGTAATTCGAGGGCCATAATTCAGAGGTGTTTCAGGGCCCGTATTCATCAAACTATTCTTAGACTCGAGAATAGACTTAGAATTTATAAAAAATACCTCCCGCATTTGAATATATACGGGCTACCACTGGTGATTATATCATTAACATAATGTTAAACATGAAGAATGATGTTGATAGAGGTGGTTGACACCAAGTTTGACACAAAATTCAAGGAATTATTGAATATTCCAAGTTAAAGAATATTATTTATTCTTAGACTTAAGTCTAAGAATTGTTTGGTGAATACGGGCCTAGTTCAACTGGCTGGTTATTAAACTTGGCCCAGATATTATGTCAACAAACATTAACATCAAGTGTAATTATAATCCAAATTAAACTTTTCTAGTTCATAATCGGTCATGATTTTATCTGGATGCATCCCGCGCGTGTTCAAATAAAAGGCATATAAAAAATAATTGTTGATTTATCACTGTTTCTCGGAAAATATATAACAATTTGGATTTCTGATGTTTAGCAATTAAAATATGAGTGTGTTAGACTGAGTTGTTAATAAGCGCGCATCTCAAGGACCAAGAGTTGCTCATTAATGGGTAAATAACGAAAATTATTTGATTATAAATTGTGCACAATACAATTATGTATTGAAACAAGAGATGTGTTGGTCAGAAACACAATGACCCCTACTGCGCCGCTTTGAAATAAAATTTCTATTTATCATTTGGCAGGTATAGAAAGTATCTACCTTTAAAGCTTGTTACTTCCCTTGGATTTTGTTTTTTGTCCTTTGACCTTGAAGGATGACCTTGACCTTTCACCACTCACAATGTGCAGCTCCATGAGATAGACATGCATGCCAAATATCAAGTTGCTATCTTCAATATTGCAAAAGTTATGACCAATGTTAAAGTTTTCGGACAGACACACAGACTGACAGACAGACATACGGATTGACAGTTCAACTGTTATATGCCACCCTACCGGGGGCATAAAAAGACTGTAATAAAAAATATCATTGTTAAATTAACTTTAGGGGAACTTAACAGCATCAGCATTGTGAATTGAACAATGCAATTGATTTCCTTTGAACACAGGGCAGGAAGGGATTATTGTACTTTTAGAACAATTCATAAAAAATACTTAATCTGAATCAAAAGGCACTTTGTTGAAGCTAATTTAAATCCTTAAAAAGTAAGTCACTCTGTAAGTCATGTACACACACAGCTAAACCAATAAATGCTTTTCAGAGTCATTTATACACAAAACTGTTCAATTATGAGACAAATATAAAGAGTGTTTTTTTTCCTTTACCGAGTCTAGTGTTTATGGTAAAACATTTCATCACTTATAAAGTTAAACAATCTACAACAAAGCAGGACAAATATGTAGACAATCTAATGGCAAAGAAATGACGCAAGTCTTATTCTTTTTCGTAAGCTCACTTGAACACTGTTACATATATATAAAAATTCATTTACCTGACAAAAAAATCTCAATTACAATTAAGGTAAAAAACTGCAGTTTGGCATAAATTTAAACAGTTTTATATGAGCTAATAAATAAATAAATACAACATCCATTAACCTTTTGCTATTAAAATAAATAGAAGAAAAAAATCATAGATGGAAGACATTTATTTGAACTATTAATTTAAATGTACCGTAATCATCAACGGTTCACTCTTACAAAACTTAAGAGGCACAATTTTGCTCCATCACTCAAAGGTACATAGAAACTAACAAAATATTAACTAGTACAATGAAAGTGGATTTGAACACAAAAGTTATAAAACAGAATAGCGATAGGCTAATAAATTTTAATGTAATTATAAGCCACACAAACAATTCAACAACCAAATTAAAACATCTTCATACAAAAGCCATATCACTTTCAACAATGAAATTCAATTACATAAACATTATACACAATAACAATGCATAAGAGGAAAGCATGAACAAGACACATAGAAATGCTTCAAAGTCAGGTTTCAAGGTTAATTTTTAGTTTAATTTTAATAATTGTGCAATCCCAAGCTAGGTCTGCTTGAAAATTGTAAGCTACCAACACAAACACTTTAAGTACAATACCCCACCCCCATAAAAATTCAAGCTATTGAGCAGAAAGTTTTTACAATTTTTGATAAGAAACAGTAACCTTGAAATTAACCCGACTGATTCTTAATGAAATCTAAGCCCAGTACACCTGTAAGCTACCAAGACAAAAAATGTCATAACAATATCTCCATGGAATATAATTCATTACGCAGAAATAATATTTGCCTTTTTTTTTAGTTGTTATGCGTTTGACTACAAGCAGCCTAGATACAAAATTTCAATTCCATACCTTCATCAAAACTCAAGTTATTCACTGGAAACCAATTTTGTATTTTTAGAAATACTGACCTTGACTTATACCATACACGCCCCTGAATAAAATCCCAAGCAAGGTCTCTTAAGCAAGCTTGCTATATCCTAAGTTTCAAAAATATAGGTCAATTCTTACTTAAGTTATTGACCGGAAACAACCTGTTTGCTGTTTTTCTATTTTAAAACAGTGCCCTTGACCTGAATGGCCTAATTGCAATCCTAAGCTAGGTCTTCATGTTAGCTTTCTACACACAAAATTGCAGAAACAAGAGGAAAATGTTTTTTCAGCGACAGCGACCTTAACCCAACACGTCCAAATATAATGCCAAGGTGGGTCTTTTGCAAGCTAGCTATATCCACATTTTCATCAAGATTGGTTTATTCAAACTAAATCTGTTGACCAGAAACCACCTGTTTCCCGTCGCCAGCAACCCGTTTGAACATTCCTTCACCCCGCCCTGCATACCCCATTCTAATAACCAGGATTTTCAATTTAATTGAGAACCTTGTCAACTATCATAACCACTTGCAAGCACCAACAAGAACAAACATTATTTTCTGAAGCACTTGGTTTAGCCTTGTATTATAACAAATAATTAAACAAACTAACCAATTTTACACAAAAGCTATATACACAACTGCCGTTACATGCCTTGTATCGACTGTATGTCACCTACGGAGTGAAGTAGGCGAGAGAGCCTGGGTCATGACTTGGCCTTAAAAAATGTCTGAAATGGTGAAAAAGAACAGATTAGTTTAGAAAAAATCTACACAGAAAAAATGACACAGAATTGTACTTAATCATAAAGCAAATTGAAGAACACACTGTAACTGACTATTACAATTCAAAAATCTATTTTGTATTATATCTTGGGAAAGTTGTCAACATCAGTTTCCAATTTCATATAAAACATTACGAATGTCCAGATCATATTCAACCTCAACAGCAGAAGACGAATTTCTTTTATTAAATGGATGGTCAAACCGACTATGACTTAAGATGCACGATTCGTGTTTTAAAGATCAACTTGGCAAATTTGTGTGCCAAATCAAGAAAAGTACTAGGTCAATTGGAAAAATATAAGCCTAAAACCCCTGAAATTGAGAAAATTTGCACAGTGAAATCTTCAAATTGGGAATTTGGGGTATTTTTAATTGCTGGGAACTTAAGTGCACAAACCTGAATATTTGTTTCAAATGATTTTTATGGTAATATGTTAAGCTTCAGATGAAAAGTGTCAGTCAAATACATGGCTCAGAAAGGTTGTGTCCGAATACTTTAAGAGTGTCCAAAAACGATCAGGGTAATTACGGTACAACAGTTCATTGGTCGAATTACCGTAGCATAGCACTTTAATAGAATGATAGTTCCTAAACAGTATATTCTCCAAAAACTTTCTTAACATTATTACCTTAAAATAGTTCCTAAACAGTTTGGATTCTGACTTGAGAGCATCACAGAATTCTTGAGCTTGAGGCTGCGACATCTGGTGGGTTGGGAGATAGTCGCTGAACAGGAAGTTCACCACCTCATCCCCCTGAAACAGGTACATGTAGTTGTTCTCTTATTTACAACAGCCACAAATCATTTGATGAGTCGAGGGTAATTGTTAGTTTTTTAGTGCGATAACGCATTGTAACATCAATGGTCATGGGAGATAATTAATATTTTGTGAAAGTGCAAATTGTCTTCCATTTCCAATTATGACATAAGCATTACTGGAAGAAAAACATTTTTTAAATGCTTAATTATAAGATTTAATGAACACTGACCAACTTTTTGTAAGGAATCAAACTAATTTGTAGAATTTTGTATATGGTCACCCAAGGAACCTTTCTTTGATATTATTTGGAAATCTGATTATAGTGATAACTGGTTTCTGAGGAGATCTTCAAAGTTTTCTACCAAGCCATATAAGAAAATGTGCCATACCCCTTGGCAGCTATGATTTTTAAAGATAATTTTGAGGAAATTAGTTTGTCAGCACAGGATTATTTCCGTGAATTTGTTTTTGAAACCAGCAATCGTTTTCTGACAAGAAAGTTTTGAAACAGTTGGCTAATTTATTTCACTTTTGGTTGCTGTGGCA
>VMBQ01016913.1:0-10477 GCA_007657795.1 Dreissena rostriformis | reverse complement strand
AACCTAAACACAAAGTGTTACGGAATTTCAGACAGACAGACGGATAGTGCGATCACTTTATGCCCACCTTCGGGGGCATAAAAAACTGGCACTCTGTTTTTTACAGAGGGATGGACATAATGTTTGTCCGTTGGTTTCTCATAGCAGAATTTGCAGAGTTTGAACTGAGCACTGCCAAGCGTCACATGGAGAGGGAGGCCTATGAAACGTCTAAGAAACAGCGACAGGACAAGCTCGACAACATTAGCCGCCAGGTAGCAGGGTTTCTTTATTGCTGGTCCGGGTCTTGAACTCTTGGTCAAAATCTGTTGTAAATTAACTGAATGAAAAAATTAGCGTTTTAGAGATCCACTGAAGATTTGGACGAACTGTTTTAAGATTCCTATAATGTGGTATCTTTAACAGAAACATTGAAAGTCTGCAACAACAGTAACATATCCTCCATTATTGTTGGACAAATGNCTGGGAAGTGGTCACCTTTTTTTTATCAAATTAAAATCAGCTCAAATGGATAAATATTTCTGTAAATATGTGAAATGTTTGGAAATAAACAAAAGATGTGTTTGTCAGAAACACAATGACCCCTTCTGTGCCGCTTTGAATTAAAAAAAATATTTTTTGATTATATCCCTTTAAAAATTATTACTTCCCTTGTGAAAATGATCTGTACCTGCCAAATGATAAATATAAATTATCTCCCTTTAAAGCTTGTTACTTCCCTTGGGTTATGTTTCTTGACCTTTGACCTTTAAGGATGACCTTGATCTTGACCTTTCAGCATTCAAAATGTGCAGCTCCATGAGATACACATGCATGCCAAATATCAAGTTGCTATCTTCAATATTGCAAAAGTTATGGCCAATGTTAAAGTTTTCGGACGGACGCACAGACAGACAGACGGACTGACAGTTCAACTGCTATATGCCACCCTACCGAGGGCATAAAAATAAATTTAAAGAAACAACAAGAGCTGTCACCATAGAATGACATATGCACCCTTTTTCCACATTTTTGTAAACCTAAACGCAAAGTGTTTTTCCTCATTTTTCGAAACCTAAACGCAAAGTGTGACAGAATTTCAGACAGACGGACAGTATGATCACTATATGCCCACCTTTGGGGGCATAAACAAAAATACTACTGTGATTGTTTTCTTAAATTTTGAATCTTATAATTATAATGTTGTTTTGGTATTACAGTATTGTGACAATTAATACCTACATTGTATAAAAGGACATTGTGACATTTTTGTGTCTTGCCTGCCTAGGCACTACTAGGCTAATTTAAACGAGTAAAATTGACTTGGCATTGGCGTTCTGCTGATTCGGCTCTGTGAAAGCTCAATTTGTTATTTATTTATAGATCAGAAACCATTCATCTACATCTAGTTACAGTGACTTTGACTCCATCTGCAACTTTAAATGGAGTAAGTAGTTGCATGACAAAAGCTCAATTGATTTTTGTTCCTTAATAAAGCAGATTCATTTTGTTTTTTTTGTTTTTTTGTAAGTAACAGTGACCTTGACCTTTATATCATGAATGCCACATAAAACTCCTAGCAAGGACTGAATATTAGGTATTTATATATTAAGTTGAATAACAATAGCTAAATTTATTCTTGAGTTATTGAGCAGAAACATGTTATCAATATTAACCAAAAATGACATTTTACTGGACAACACCCAACCAAAAAAATTATGCAATCAAAGCTATGTCTAGATAGTAGGTATTAATGTATAATAATGAATTATGTTTCACATCAAGAAGAATATGCAATCTATTCTACTTGTCCCAACACCTGCCTCTCCGTCCCCGTTTTGGGTACGCTAGTTTCTCAGGGATGCAGAAATCCCCTGCTGATGGCTCAGCACAGCAGAAATATGCTGTCACTCCCCAAGTTTTACAAGAAGGTTACTCAAAAGTGCACGATTTTGGCATCAGTGTTTTTATGCCCCCGGTAGGGTGGCATATAGCAGTTGAACTGTAAGTACGTCCTGAATCAAACTGTTGTTCAATTATATATGTAACCAGTCACAAATTCTATTTGAAAGTTGTATCCCTTGTGTGCATAGTTGTTTTTATCCTATTTTCTTTCCTGTACATTGAGTCTTTTGGTCATGTTTCTTTCCCGCTCAAGCAGTAGGATTTCATGGGTTGAACTGGAAGGACATGGTTTTTTCAAATAAAATTTAATAGGAGTTCCACTTTGAGGTTAGTACAGTCAATGTTTTGGTTGCAACCACTTGAATTAAGCGACTTTTGTCTTATGGGACCATTTTGAATTCCCCCCGATTATTTTCACTCTATTTTGATAATGTATTAAGCGATTTTTGTCTAACACGATAAGTGACCGCTGATTTTCGTGTATTTTGATGTCCAAATCTTGAAATAAACGACCATTTGGAGGTAGAAGTGGTATATCTGTTGACCGTTCAGGGACAAATCAGTTTTAATTGTTTATCTAAGCTGTTAAGATGTACTGTTACTCCTTTGTTTTGTTTTCACACCAGCCATTATGCTTCGTCTCTATTACCGGTTCTGACCAGTATTGATTCAGACTGCGTATCAAATTTTATGTTCAATACTAGAAGAATGTATTACTGCACAGTCTATGGTTTAAAGAGTTTACTTTGTGGAACGTTAAGGGACAATAATTGTTCGGCGATTTATCCCGAGAATAGATAACAGGTGCAGAAACAATGCTCTGTACGCGACAAACATTTTCACAGAGTTCATGAGAGGTGTGGAAAATAAACTATTAATTGGCAACATCTGTTGAAATCTGTTCATTTCTCAACTCATTAAAAAATGTAATTGTAGTTATGCTAATTAGTATGTGTTAGCCAATCAAATTGTTATTAACTTAATAAATTTTCCAATCAGGCCTGTTTGTTTGTTTTTAATTGACGTGTTTTATTTATTTCCAGCTCATTATGTTCCATAATCAAGTCTGATTTCCTTAAGCTTACGTGCAGAAATTAAAATGTCAAAATGGAAAGTGTTGACCTTGAATGAGAAAATTCAGGTATTGGAATTGTCTAAGAGAANAATGATTTCAAAATCCCTTGATGAACGACATAGTTATGGCCCGGACAAGCTCATTTATGGCCATTTTTGACCTTTGACCTCAAAGTGTGACCTTGGCCTTGGAGATATTGACGTAATTCTTTCGCGCGACACACTGTCCAATGATGGTGAACATATATGCCAAATGATTTTAAAATCCCTTGATAGATGACATAGTTATGGCCCGGACAAGCTTTCGGGACAGACAGACAGACAGACCGACAGACCGACCGACAGACCGACAGACCGACAAAGTGACTCCTATATAGCCCCCATTACCAATGGTAATGGGGGTATAATAATGTGTCAGGTGAAAAAAAAACGCGAGGTACATGATGGGAAATGAGGACATTAACGTTCTTGTGTTAACATGGTTAACGGATGCAACGACTAAGAGAATGCCTGTGTCAGGCCCCCTCATGTGTGCTCAGGCCCTTAGATTTGCATCAGACTTGGGAATTGAGACTTTCAAGGCTTTGACTGTCTGGTTAGCTTCGTTTCTTAGCAGACACATTGTGTTAGGGACTATGTCTGGTGAAAGGGGAGATGTTAATAAAGACACAGTTAATGACTGGAAGGAAAAACTCCCTACTGTCTGTGAAAACTACGGGCCTATGAACATTTTTAACATGGACGAAACTGGATTATTCTTTTGAGATACGACAAGGAAATCCTATCATTTCAAAGGTAAATTAACCTAACAATTTCCTTATAACTTTTTTTTATCGTAGACGTATAATACACACAGTTAAATTAAAATGCATTTGAAACTTTCATTTCTTTTTATTGTGTGCATTGAGACTGAATTAGCTGGCGATAAACGGTCCAAAGAGAAAACCTTACAACATCTTAAGATTTCCTGTGTTTGATCGAAGACGTATTAAACACTGTACACCCAGGTAAATTAAAATGCATTTGCCACTTTCATTCATTTATATTTTTGCATTCTAGAGACTGAATTAGCTGGCGGTTAACGGTCCAAGGAGCGGATAACAGTAGCTCTGTGTGCGTCCATGACAGGGGAGAAGCTGCCACCTCTCGTCATAGGAAAAGGGGCTAAACCACAATGTTTTGGAAAGCCTAAAACAGAGAAGCTTCCTGTTATGTACAGGAACAATAGAAAGGCGTGGATGAATACGGAGTTAATGAAGGAGTTGTTGTAGTCTGTTGACAACAAGATGCGTTGAGAAGGTCGAAAAGTGCTTCTTTTCCTTGACAATGCCCCATCCCATCTCAAAGTCGATCTACAAAACATGAAAATTGCGTTCTTTCCGGCCAACACAACCTCATTGTCCCAGCCCATGGATCAGGGCATCATTAAAACCCTGAAACTTAAGTTCAGAAAACGCCAGCTTCAGTACATTTTATCAGAGATGGAGCAAAATGACAAGGTCGGATCTCATGTCTTGAAACAGATTTCAATTCTGGATGCGATCTATTGGATCAATAGATCATGGAAAGAAATTGAAGTGTCGACAATCCAAAAGTGTTTCGCCAGATGTGGATTCAAAATGACGAGTGAGAGTCCAGTTGTCAGTGCTAGTGATAACAGTGATGATAAAATTGATGAGGTCAGTGTTGAAATCAACGAAGATGATGTGCCTTTGGTAGTTTTGAAAATGTTGAACGAGTTATTCAGTGTAAGCTTTAGTGATCTGGTTGAAGTGTGTTCCAGTATGTGATACTGAAACTTCTGGGAATAGGTGGGAACAGAATGAAGCCGATATTCTGTGATCATTGAAGTTGTGTGACAATGTGGATGAAAATGATGATGATGATGATGTGTTAGATGCTGGGGCATCTGTAGATGAAACTGTAACACTTGAGCAAGAATAGATTTGCACTGAACCTGGGGCAAGAGAAAATGCTGACAAACATCATGGAATTACAGGAGCTGCTTGTTGCTGGAAGGTGCAAAGTTCACTGCAAACAGACGAAAATTGGAGACTTCTTCGCAAAGAAAGCAATGCAGAGTTTAAGTTTTTCTAGTTTAAGATGTATATATAATATGTATACTGTTAATCATTTTAAGCAAAAAACTTCATTGTTCTTATGAAAAATTTGTCCTTGTCTACGTTGTTTTGCAAATAACTCTGTGCAAACCATTTACATTTTGTATTTATAATAAATAATAATGTATAATGAGAGAAAAAAATAGAACACATTTTAAGTAAAATATAGTTGTATTCATTTTATTTATATTTATATTCATTTCATTACAATAGTTGAAATAATTGTGGACAAAGGAGACTATCCTGCATATGGATTTAAAATCGAGGGTACACATTCTTCCAAAATGGCCTTTTTAATTTAAAGACCGTTTTATTAAGAGACCACTTTTGGTTTTTCCCCTGAGTGGTCCTTTAATACAAGATTGACTGTATAAGTCTCTTGGTTGCAACAGTGTTTTTATAATGATTGTGGATAATTGATTTGTTTTGTACAAGTAAATATTCAATAAATTTTGCATTTATATTAATTTGTAATGTGTTTCCCCGACTTAGTTATATGGCAGCACTTCTCAGAATTGCTCTTTCCTATAATCTTAAAGTCACTTTTTCTGTATGCTTTATGATCACATGCATTTAACTTGCAGAGGTTAACATCTTCACCGAGGGTCCTGTATGTGAGACCAGTATGTGAGGGTAAAGCAACTATTCCATAAATGGTTAGATACTGAAATGGTTAGATACTGAAATATTGTTAAAGTCATGACTGTATTATAAAAGCATATATGTATGTTTTATATTGATCATTATATGGTTTTCTATGCAACTTTGTATAATTAAAAGCCACTAGATGACCATCATATTATTATGTATGTTATATTACTATAATTTGTGTTATTGTTAATTTCAGGTTGTCTTCATATCTGGAATTAAAGTGAATATTTATATGTAGCACTTAAACGTTATAAAGTATAAACAACCTTATAAAGGTTTACATGTCTTGAATCTCCAAAAGCAATAACGAACCCGCACTCGTGGAACAATATAATTATTCATTATTATTATATAAATACAACCAGTGTTACCAAATGGCGCCCAACGGGGGACCCCCACCATTTGTGTGAGAGACGTCCCAAAGATGCTGTGGCAGTAGGAAATTCTTGAAAGAATTTTGCAAATGGAGGGGGTGTGTTTAGAAGGGTTTGGGAGGTCCCGGGTTCAAACCCCATTGTGGTCAGGGATTTTTCTGACTGGGTTACATATAATTTGTATAAGACGGTTCAGTAAAGCTAGTGCATTTAATAAGCATACACAGGTGTGTTTACCATACATATCATTTTGCTATATCAGAAAGTTTGATGCTAAAGCCTTTGGTTCTAAGGTCTGGGTTGGTAATATAACTCAGTTCACTATGGTACCCAGCATGGCCAATCACCTGACCAAGGTTTACAAGCAGGGCCCATACAGAATGGTCCCTGCATGACCTTTACTCAGAGGTCACAAGGGTCATTCCCATCACCATGGTAACAACTCCTCTACTCAAATTGTGGACACATCCTCAAAATACTTAAAAATATAGATACACCTTCGTTTCATTTCAACTATTTTCTTCCTTTTGACTTTTGATGTGCTGCATAATGGTTTTGTTCATGTTACACATTGTGTAGGCATGGTAACTAGTATTGTTGTAATGTCAAATTGCACTAACATTCAACCGAATGTTCAACTATCAGTTAAATCAAGCTCCTGGCACATGACGGCTGTTTGACACAGTTGCAACATGCACTATTCTAGATTATTTCCAAGTCATTTTCTTCCACAATCAGCAACTTAGTTTGTAATAATAACAAGGATTGGCAGGTGTCCCTACCAGGTTTATCTTCACTTATTCTGTAACCATAGCGATACAATTTTTTTCTGACTTTTAAACTTCATGCATATTCCTAATGTGGCCGTCCATCCACATATAGTTTCATCACCCTAGCTTAATTTACTTTTGAGTTAACATAGGATCCAGATATTTGGACGGAGAGACCGTCTGAACAGACCCAGGGGACAATAAGGAACTGTATATTAAAAGTCAAAAAGAGAAAATGAAAATGAGTGACTTTAACCTTACACTTTGGTTCATAGGAATTGATTATTAGACATCTATTAATCATGGGCAATAATAATCTTAAATAATTTTAAAATCATCCATGGTATAAACAAGTTACAGAACACAAATGAACAAGAAAAATCTTTGCTTTGATATCCCCTGCCAATCATTGTGTTAATTGATGTGTGCAGATGGATGAACAGGGTAATAACTGTAAAATAACAAAGTGTATGGTTATTGTTTTTATGCAGGACACTTCTACTCATTGATATGTATAAACTTATAAAGTTTCATGTTGAAATCTTGTATAGTTTCTGAGATATAGCCCTGAAAAGTTACATAATACAAGAACAGCAAAGGGCAATAACTCTTATGTAAGAAAGTGTAGAGTTATGGTCCTTTTTGCATGGCAATTCTCATCACTGATATCTATTTATTCATTAAGTTTCATTTTGAAATCTTGCATCATATCGGAGATAAAGCCCTGAAAAGTTACAACATAAAAAAGGGCAATAACTTTTATTTAAGAAAGTGTAGGGTTATGGTTCTTGTGCATGGCACTTCTCCACATTGATATTCTATAAACTCATTAAGTTTAACGTTGAAATCTTGTATATCTCATATATAGCCCTAATAAGGTACATCATACAAAAAGAACAAAGGGCAACAACTCTTATGTTAGAAAGTGTAGGGTTATTGTTCTAGTTCATGACACTATCTATAAACCCATGAAGTTTCATGTCAAAATATTTTATCATATCTGAGATATGGCCCAGAAAAGTTAATGCATAAAAAACAAGAGATGTGTTTGTCAGAAACACAATGCCCCCCTTTTGCGCTGCTTTGAAATAAAATCTCAATTTACAATGTATCATTTGGCAGGTTTAGAAATTATCTCCCTTTTAAAGCTTATAACTTCCCTTGGATTGTATTTTTTGACATTTGACCTTGAAGGATGACCTTGACCTTTCACCACTCAAAATGTGCAGCTCCATGAGATACACATGTATGCCAAATATCAAGTTGCTATCTTCAATAAAGCAAAAGTTATGAGATATTGCCCAGAAAAGTTAAAGCATAAAAAAAAACAATGTCAGGCAAATAATTCTTATTTAAGAAAGTGAAAGGTAATGTCTTGTGCATGGCACTTCTCCTGATTGATATATATTTACACCCAATCAATTTTATGTTGCAATCTTGTATAGTATTTGAGATATAGCCATGAAAGGTCGCATCTTACAAAAACATCAAAGGGCAATAACTCTTATAAAAAAAGGTGTAGGGTTATGTCATTCTTATGCATGGCACTTCTCCTCATTGATATCTATACACCCATGAAGAGTCATGTTGAAATCTTATATAGTTTCTGAGATATAGCTCTGACAAGTTTGTGACAGATGGCAGACTGACTGATGGACAGACAGACGGATGGACCGACTGCATATGGGCAACCCCAGATGAAAATTGACCTTAAATTATGATCTTGGCCTTTTGCAGAGGAGCAGTTTTGTATGCAACACATCTGGGCATCAGAAATAATTATCAGAAGCAATATTACAATCCACCTAGACATTTAACTGTTAAGAAACAACATTTCATAACCTTTGACCTTGATTTGTAACTGGACCTTCCAGCGCATGAGAGGTGAGAGACACATCCTCTGTTGATGGGAATTGAAATTTTGAAGTTGTATTAAAATCCTCCCATGCATTAAGAAGTTACAGTAAAGTTAACCCTTTTATGCCTAGTGGACTCTCCCATCCTTCTAAATTGGATCAGTTTATTTCCGAAATTAGGGATGTCTAGTATATTTATTTCTATATTTAGAATATTTCTTACAGAAATTCCTTCAAGCAAACAGCGCAGACCCTGAATTGACGCTGCATCATGCGGTGTTATCTGGGTCTACGCTGTTTGCCAAGGCCTTTTTTCTAGACGCTAGGCATAAAAGGGTTAAGTTACAGTAAAAATAAAGTTAAATTTAGAGAGGGGTTCCGTTTCCCGTTAAAATGTAAACCAGTACACTGAAAATTACATCTATGCAATAAAATAAATTCAAGTGATCTGAGTATATGTGATCATTAAAAGTGATGGATTGTATTTAAATTGACAAATGCACGAAAGACTGGTAATGAACTTTTGTTAAATATGCTTTAAATGATAGTTCTAGATATACATTCCCGCATGCTGTATGTTTATTTGCGCGGTTGGTTTATTTTTATATTTAAATATTATTGATAGCAATAACAAACTTATCAAAACCTGACAAACAAGTTCTATCTTGTCAGGCTATTAACCCCTTATGTACAATGAACTCATCACGCATGACCAGATGGTCTAATTATAAATAAAGAAGTTGCATTGCTCTGAACAAACCTTTGAACAATTATACAACCAATGATAAAACCTGCTAAAACTCAATAATAATGAGCAAAAGGCAACAATCATCAACAGCAAGTAAGAGCAAAGCAGCAGATGCTAGCCTAATGGAATTTCCCATTTTCGAAACACCTTACTCGAATAAAGTTAACAGGCAGAACAAAATAAGTAGTAAAAAGCTGAAAACTGAACACTAAAAACAAAATCAGAAAAGCATGACTGACTTTGTACAAAGCTGTGCAACCAAAACTGCCATGAAATGCTAAATGTCAAATGTGCTGACAAAACATGACACTTCATTCATCAAAACCAGAATTAAAGAAACACTCGAAAGAATTAAAGAAAAATTCCTAGGCAGTGTGCCAAAAAAACTAGAAATAATGGAATGCACCATTTTCGGAAATAAAAACAAAATAGATGCCTTAAAAAGAACACTAAAAGAATAGAGGAGCGAGATAGATGCCCTGAAACAAACGCATAATGACACAGATTGTAGCCACACAATCAGTCTTTATTATGATCTGGAACAATACAGAGGAAGAAATAGCAACCCAATATCTGGCCTCTCCAACGCCTCGGACCAGCAAACATTGATGACCATGGCCGACGAAACGGTATAGCTGTTAAATCAAAAGGTTGGTCTACAACTTGAAAGCATGGACGTCTACTAAATGGGTGGCAACATCGGGTTATAAATGAACATGTCAGGTTTTGTGTTGGACTTCATCTGAGATGACTACTTCAACAACTAAAATCACTTTCTACAGGGACAGTTGCTTTGTTTGTTTAACCCAATGGGGAGGGATTCCCGCTGTTTGTATATTTTAAGTGCTATCTTAGTGGCAATCATTAGTGTTATTTTTTTATTTATTGCATAATTGAATTTTTTATACGATAGCTTGTTGTTCAAAGGGAGAGCCCAGTACCATGGTCCGTGTCTTGTATTATTTTTTTTCTATTCTGTACACCTTCCTCCACATACATA
>VMBQ01016911.1:0-11217 GCA_007657795.1 Dreissena rostriformis | reverse complement strand
AAAACCTTGTCTGCCTCTTGTAGCCAAGTCTTTAATTTGTGCAGTTGGGAAGAAATTATTTCAATATTGAAGCCATAGTAAGATCTGTGGAGCTTGCTCTGGAAAATGTAGCTTAATGCATGTGCGTAAAGTGTCGTTCCTGATTAGCCTGTGTACTCTGGGATGACACTTTACGCGCATTCATTAGGCACTGTTTTTCCAAGAGCACAAATAGGGGTCTTCCTCCCATCAAGGCTACCAACATACAAATTTATATGATCTTCAGGTAAAAGCACTCTCTAGATAATGTGTAGAAACAGTTTTCATGTCCCAAGCAACTTAAATTGATCTTTGATTAATTTAATATTATTTGGAACATTAAAAACAATATTTTATTTTCAAGTGAAGATTGATAAAAGTAGCTTCTCTTTCTCTCCATTAACCAAATTCCTGTGAAAACAGATGGGCCAGGGATCAAACCCTTGGAAAACATTGCATTGTTTATTAAGAAAACATATCAGAATTTCACAAGAAAGTCTTAAATTATTAAAATAGCTTTCCCATAAATCCCCTGCTGTTGGGAACATACTATATACAAACACAACAGCCAGTGGGTGTAAGGTTTCTAAAAATGGCTGCCTCCTCAACAATTCCCTTGTTGTGTTAATAATAAACACCTTCTTTTGTAGCAGTCACGCTTTACAACTCACTTCATTATCCTCATCTTGCCATATGTCAGGGAAATGAGCCTCGCTCTGGGAAAACGGTGTTTAATGCATGTGTGTAAAGTGTCATTGCAGGTTAGCCTATTCAGACGTCTGCACAACTTATCAGGGTGTTGTGCTTTAATGGATTTTTTTGTTTTAATTAAGTCTTTTCTTAATAAAAATCAAGTCTAGGCGGAAAGTGTCATCCCAGATTAGTTTGACACTTTACAAACATGCATTAAGGCCCATTTTTAAAAAGAGAAAGGCTCCCTTTATTATCCTTATCTTGCCAAATGACAGAGAAATATAATATAATATAAATATAGCCAACAAGCATTATTTAAGCCTCTTTCTGGAAAACCTGGGCTAAATGCATGTGCGTTAAGTGGCGTCGCAGATTAGCAAGTCCACAAAAACTGGATTTTTGTTTAGTAGAGACTTCCTTCAACAAAAATAATTCCATAACAGCAGAAAGTGTCGTCCCTGATTAGCCTGTGCGAACTGCTCAGGACTATCTGAAACAAAATGAACGCACATGCATTAAACCTGTTTTCCCAGAGCTAGGCTCATCTTTTGTGGCAGCAATCTCACCACATAACTCACTTCATTATCCTCATCTTGCCAAATGACAGAGAAATATAACTAGCCAACAATTCATTATTTTTTTCAATAACGACCCTAATAGATGCTATTTATCAATTATCGCTTCCATATTTCTCATGTCCAAATCACAAAGGGGGGTCTAGGGTAATGAATGGTATACCATTACTATAATTTATTTAGCAGGCACCTCTCTATTTGCAAACTATACTGTACCCAACAGAGCTTTCCTTCACACTTTGTCATTTCTTACAGAAGAGAACAAAATCTCCACCAGTATGTTCCTACTGATATTTTAAAGGTACAATTAGTATTTGTGCAAAAAAAGTAGAAGAAAAAACTTGATTTTCTGTCGTTTTATGAAGATCACCCAATCCAAAATGTTTTTTTACGATCTAAGATATTTCAAATGTGTTCTTTGTAATTTATTACATAACTGACATTAAACCTAGACAGAATCAATCTAAGAAGCATGTAACATACAAAGGATACGCTGAAAATGTCTAATAATATCCATCAAAGAAATCTAAACCTGAATATAACAAGAAGATGCTCCAACAATTTCTTATTTTTGTTTCAACAATTGCGCCATCGGTTTGACAGAGCTATAATTGCTGCATGGTAAGTGATTTATGAGAACTAATTAGTGGGCCCTATTGCTGCATGGCAAGTGATTTATGAGTACTAATAAGTGGGCCTATTGCTGCATGGTAAGTGAATTATGGGAACTAATTAGTGAGCCATACTGCTGCATGGTAAGTGATTTATGAGAACTAATTAGAGGGCCCTATTGCTGCATGGCAAGTGATTGATGAGAACTAATGATTGGACCCTATTGCTGCATGGCAAGTGATTTATGAGAACTAATTAGTGGGCCCTATTGCTGCATGACAAGTGATTTATGGGAACTTATTAGTGGGCCCTATTGCTGCAAGACAAGTGATTTATGGGAACTAATTAGTGGGCCCTATTGCTGCATGGCAAGTGATTTATGGGAACTAATAAGTGGGCCCAATTGCTGCATGACAAGTGATTTATAGGAACTAATTGGTGGGCCCTATTACTGCATGGAAAGTGATTTATTTGAACTAATTAGTGGGACCTATTGCTGCATGGCAAGTCGTTTATGGGAACTAATTAGTGGGCCCTATTGCTGCATGACAAAAAAAAGTGATTGATGGGAACTAATTAGTGGGCCCTATTGCTGCATGGCAAGTGATATAGGGGAACTTGTTAGTGGGTTTTATTGCTGCATGGCAGTGATTTATGGGAACTAATTAGTGGGCCCTATTGCTGCATGGCAAGTGATTTATGGGAACTAATTTGTGGGCCCTATTGCTGCATGGCAAGTGATTTATGGGAACTAATAAGTGGGCCCTATTGCTGCATGGCAGGCTCCACTGACACAGACTTATCTAACACTAACTGCTGTCAGGTCATATCACCTACACCTGCACTTTGCTCGGAAGTGTGAGTCATTACAAAATGGAATTATGTTCTGATTAAACATGCTTAAATATAAATTAAAAGTAAGAGTTGGTTGGACTGGTGGAAAACACTTCTTTTATGCCTTAGCATTCCACAAAGTTATATTAACTGTATGCGATTGTTTTAGAGACATTATTTCTCAACTCACTGGAAGCTCTATCACCAAAACAAACATATAAACGTCAGTGCTGCTATAAAACAGGGAATTAATATTCAGTAATTTGTTTTGTCTTCGTTCATAACACATTGTTCAATTTTACTGCCAATTTCTCGCACATTGTTTCGAAACATCTTTTTATTCTTATTGTATAGGAATGCTAATTAGATTCTAGAAAATAGCTTTTAATTAGTCTAAAGTACTGTTTCAGCTTAATTAATTGCCACCACTGTTAATAAACCTTACGCATCAATCCACCTTTAATAATAAGCTCAATGTAATAACTGCATTGGCGCCATAAAAGTCATTTAAACAGCAAAGGCTTCATCAAATGCATCCATTACACACATTGCTACAGCTTTGTGGGTGCTATATTGCACAATTAAATTAATCTATTAATTACATCATCAGCTAGACTATTTCCAAATGAAATGCATCCTGTATGGCCAGAGTACAATTAATTTCCATCCCCTTTATATAATAGCATAATCAGAATAAATTGATTCCTAAAATTCATTTATGCCTCTCTTAGTATTGACAAAAGCCAGTTTATTTGCCCTTCAACAACATAAAATCACAGTGTCTCCTCATAATTTTTTGAAATCTACAGAGAGTTGAGACAGATGGCAATAAAACATCCGCATTTCCATAAATTTCCCATACTGTAGCAGGAATTAAAGGCTCCAGGGATAGATCTGGCCACTAGCTCTGAGATATTTATTAGTTTTATTTGAGCAGAATAAATTGTTTTCCACAAAAGGAAAGTCAACTTCAATCAAATGCGTTGGACACAGTCAGCTATTGGACAATGAGTTATGGGAAATGCTAGACTTCCTGTCTTTGCCTATCAATTTGGACTTTGAATCGCAGAATACATCTAATCGGAAAAGGCTGATTTAGTAGAAATATCCAAAAATTTGCATTTTCTTCAGGATGTGTAATCACAAAAATCTTAGACTGAATTTAAATTTAAAAGTTTAAAATAATCAATCAATGCAAGTGATATATACAAGAAAATGTATCCGATGAGATCATACAAAAACCTGCCATTCTCATTTTGATATTCTTCACATAGCAAAGCTTTTTTCAAAAGTAACATTAACTGCATTATAATGAGAAACAGGTGACACAATTAATTTAGTACATGTAAGTAAAGTGTCATGCCAGATTAGCCACAGGCTAATCAGGGACAACACTTTCGGCCTACAACATTCGTTGGATTAACGTTTAAAACAGACTTCCTTTAAACTAAAAAGTCCATACAACCTGTTGTAATGCAGTTAATTAATTCTCTCAATCTCCTTTTGTATGCATATACAGCCTCCATAGAGAGCAAGGTCAAACAAACATCAGGGCTCCGTACTATGGACATAGGACGATCACATACACAGAAACACATCTGATTTATCAAGCGACTGAATAAACCAAATAATTAAAAGAATGTAACATAAACATAATGTATTCTTGTTTACACCCATTGACCTTGTTTGCTTGTTCAGGGACCCCCAGCAATGTCTGCTGCAGTTGTAAACCAGTCAGCACAGCTCTGTAGCAGCAGACTGGCTTGACTGGGTTTGGCTTTCCTGGCTCTCCACAGCAGCTTGCAAGGCTCTGGCTTTTATAGAATTTTTTATTTCAAGAAAGTCTCTTCGAAAGGAAAGTAGAGTCTAGGCAGAAAGAGTCGTCCCTGCGGACTGTACAGGCTAATATGGGATGACACTTTATGCCCATGCATTAAGCCTGGTTATCTCAGATCGCGGCTCAAACAAAATTGAAGACCAGTTTTGTGTTTTGATTCCAGTAAACTGTTGTGTCATAATTAAAACACATATGTATTAATTCCATTTATTTCATACACCTTTCAACTGTTGTATGTTTAACAAAGTTAATGTTATTGCTATAACTGCAAGTGAGTTATCTTTTAGGTAATTAATACTTTCATGGCAGAATTCCTTTTATTTCAAATCTTTAATTTGGAATAATTGTCAAGAACTTTGAAGGGTAAGTTAACAACTCAGCATAATACAAAATTGTTATCTACCACAGTTGATTGACTTTTTCACACATATTAAGCATGTACATAATTTATCTGGGAACAATATCAACCCTTTATACTAAAAGTTTATGAAACAAGACCCTGAAATAAAAGAAGTAAAAAGATTTTCAACTTTTCCACCATCTTTCATTTTAAACCATAATAATTATGGAATAATTATTATTCCTGTTCAACCATCCCAAATGTTGTTAAAAGTTGATTACACAGTCAAGGTATGCTGTTAATTTGGGCTGACAATGAGCACCAATGCTGAAAGTCATAAATCATGGTGTTACAGGCTAATTCACTTAAAGAACTAACTCTGGTGCAAATGATTTATAGGAACTCTTAGCAACTCAATGAAAAACACACTTCAGGAGAAATATGGAAATGTTTTCTCAATTAGAAGCAGTTTTGTTTTGTCATTGAAAAACAAGGGATGTCATGGAGGGCTTGAGAAGGAATTTCTCATGATAAGCAACGGTAGTCTTGGAACAACCATTGGCTGTCTGGATAGATAGCATATTTTGCCTCAGCCCTCTGGAAATACAGGGTTTAATGCATGTGCATAAAGTGTCATCCCAGATGCAGTCCGCACAGGCTAATCATTGACAGCACTTCCGCCTAAACTGAATTATCCCTAAGAAGAGACTTCCTTTAAACAACAAGTAATGTGTTTGAGAAACACTCTGCCCCCTTTTGAGCGATTTTGACCCATATATTTGACCTTTGACCTTGAAGGACGACCTTGACCTTTCACCACTCAAAATGTGCAGGTCCATGAGATACACATGCATGCCAAATATCAAGTTGCTATCTTCAATATTGCAAAAGTTATGACCAAAGTTAAAGTTTTGGGACAGAATGACAGACAGATAGACAGGCCATAAACAATATACCCCCTCTTCTTCGAAGAAGGGGACTTAAAAAATACCATAAAAGCAAAAAGTGTAGTCCCTGGTAAGCCTGCACAGGCTAATCTGGGACAACACTTTAAGCACATGCATATTTTCCCAGAGCGAGGCTCATTTAAATTTAGCCTGAAAAGGACAGAAGGGTGAGAGGCAACTTGCACAAGTCGCTCAACCGACCTTGCTCTACATTATTTCAAAGGTTTGTATTATTATAGCCTACAGCCACACTGTCTCTGTCAAAACATTTCTTGTGGTGGCATCCCATCTTTAGTTGAACAACGCCAACATATTCCATTCAACATGACTGACTTGCTAAGCTCTTTCCACAGTAAGATGTTGAAAGACATTTCTACACTTGTTGCTAACACCTTCAAGACAGTAAAATTCTAAACAATCTTCTGGAATCCACTTCAAACAGTGCCTTGCTATGGTCTCATCTTTCTGACACATTCTCCCCCTGTTGTGTAGTGTGACACCAACAAAGTGTCCATGGGTGGCATACCGGGAATTCAAGAACACTTGAACAATGAGATAAAAGTGCAAGTGTCATCCAGGATTATTATCAAATTAAATAATTAATTCATGGCAAAAATATCTTCAGTTGCTTCCTTGATACAAAACATTGTACTGACTGCCAAAGGCTTGCTTATTCTTTTTATCTCATGCAGAAGCTATTTTGAGAAATGTACTTTTTCTCAATGAAATTCCTGAATATGTGAAGCACTCTTTTGCAAACCACTTCAGATAAAAGTTAGGCAGGTGCAAAGAATAGAGTGTATTTCTGCATAGGTCTGCTTTTAATGAAATTTCACACTATTTCCATCATTTTCAAATAAATGTAGAGACTGAAAACAATTACTGCTAGCTGTCACTGAACAGCCTTTAAATTAATTATCTTCTCAATATCTTATTTGCACATATTTAAATATTTTGACAAAAGCATATAAGGTAATATGAAGACTATGACTAGTTTATGACATTTTATATTTATCATATTCATAAATGGTCAAGCAGTTGCAAATTGTGTCCGTTAGCCATTTATCATCTTCAGTAAAGACAACACACACAGACAACTGCATGCTATGTGATCATCATTTATAACTGATGAGTGCCCATAAATCACCCAGTGTGGGGTGCTCGGATATTCATAGTTCTACCACCGAAGGTGACAAGCAGTATATTCCTCAGGGACACCTCATGCAGACTTCATTTCAAAACCAAACAGGTCCCTGTTGACAAGTCAAATCAATGAGTTGCAGTTGAAGCAGCCCTGTTTCGCCATCACCTGTCACATGGTCTGAATCAGTCATGCCTCATGATTTCTGCAGATTGTCAACACTTTGGTACCAACAGCTGCCACTGGTTGTGTATGCATAAATGGTCACTGCATTTCCTGTGTCAATAATATCTCTTTTCAATGATTCAAGATGCTGCAGAACTGTTAATGTGTGTATGACTTGCAGTGTCATATTTAAGCTGCTTTCTGGGTAAACGAGGCTTAAGTCATGTGCAGTCTGCACAGATTAATCAGGGGAGACACATTCAGCCTTAACTGGATTTTCGTTGAGAAAAGACTCCCTTTAAACAAAAAATACCATAAAAGCTGACTATCGTACCTGATTAGCCCGTGCATTAGGCAGATGCATTACAAGAGCAAGACTCATTTGTATCTAAAGAAGAAATAGGCAATCATGTTGAATTGCCAGCTATTTCGAAATGTTGCAATCTAGCAGACAGATAAATGTACAGACCGAAGAAACTTAAATATTTCTGCAATCTTCCCAATAAAAATGTTATTCAACTTTGAAAGTGTCAATTACAGTCTTAATCCATTATTTAGGTTGAGCATTATCACAACAAGAGATTGATCAACACTGCATACCACACCATGTATTTCCAGCAAAGACGCTGATACCACTGACACCCTTCAAGATATCAGTTTCTGAGAATAACTTAAGCCAACAAGTGCATTTTATAAAAACAACGATATGTCAAACAGTAATTGCTCTGCCACTGAGATTCAAACCCTGAAGCACCCAAATGTCGAGCAGTCATAGACATGCTAAAACACAAGCTGCAAATTGTTTGCCTTTCTTGTTAACACAAGAATTAAATGATGCTATTTTCTCATACACCTAAAACAATTTCCAGCAAATGGCTGGACTCTTGGGTGTTCTGTCATACATTCTGGCTCCTATAAACGTGTCACTTTTATGATTTTGCAACATCAGCCCCATGCTGCTACCTTACTTTCCTAACACCCAAAAAATGTCTACACATTTTCTAAGCCATTAACACCTGAACTGACAGATTTTAAATGGAGAATGCACATCAAGAATAACTAAAACTGTATTATTCATTATATATGGGTAATGAGTCATGGGTAATGACCTGCCATCACAATGGCTCCCAGGGTATTGATAACCAAGTGCCAGTCACAATGGCTCCCAGGGTATGGAAACCCAAGTGCCAGTCACAATGGCTCCCAGGGTATGTATACCCAAGTGCCAGTCACAATGGCTCCAAGGGTATGTATACACAAGTGCAAGTCACAATGGCTCCAAGGGTATGTATACACAAGTGCCAGTCACAATGGCTCCCAGGGTATGGAAACCCAAGTGCCAGTCACAATGGCTCCCTGGGTATGGAAACACAAGTGCCAGTCACAATGGCTCCCTGGGTATGGAAACACAAGTGCCTGCTAGTAGGAAAATAAGCCCAAGGATTGTGTGCGTTATTAACTCCCATCTTTCATTGAAATATATCATATTGTAATGTAAATAATCACATAGTAGACTGTGTGGTAGAGACAGAAGTTGAGGATGTGGCCATCACTCTTTTCCAACCATTATGAGCTCATTACATACATGTTAGTAGCACCATCATAGGTTTTATGGACTGTTTTATGGACAGTCCTAAACAATAATAGTCCACAGTTAAAGGCATTTTCCCTTGGCAAACAAAGAAAATCAGCTTGACCATATACATTTTAAATTGAACAAAAATTTGAATAAGATTTGTTTCCATGGATTTTGCGTTATTGTTATGTCTTTGTAAAGATTGATCCTTCATGTTTTGCTATACTGTCTGGTATTTAGGCTATCACAAGAGGGTTGACATAATTTTTATGTGTCCTTGTATTCTGGCGTTATGGTTATTTGAAAGACTGGTAATTAGTTATAAATAAAAATAACAACAATTCCTAATTCCCAGTACAATTTAAACCAGACACAACAAAACAGAATTGCTTTCTCTACCATTATTACTCCTGTTCCTGAATTCAGTTATCAAATGATTTCCTGTTATTTCCTGTTATATAGCATGCCTTCTTATATCTGTGAAACAAGACTGGATGTCCAGTTAAAGATGCTTATCACATTATTTGACATTTTTAAGAGTCACTCACCTGGCTTTTTTATTTCAAAATACCTCACATCTGACACAAGTCCAGATAAAACAATCATATTTATATCGTTATAATTTCTTGCTCATGTTTATCTTGATATATTACACCTTTTCTCATTTTAAGTAAGATACAAGACATTTCTGATCAGGTGTTATCAGTTTCAGTCACCCCACCCCATACATCATAACCACAGGTTATCAATTAAGGAATGGAGGTCGATATTAACATAGATGGAGCCCACATCCGCAGACTTTGGGCCCGCAATGGGCTCCCACTGTGTGAGGCTACACATCACCTGATCTGTTTCACAGATAGGTTACACCCAACTTGGTGGTCTGTGACCTAAACTTATGATGGAATGAATAGATAGATGGGCTTATGAAAATAATGGATAATAATCTACTCAATGTCTGCCTTCTTTGAAACCTTGCCAGGAGGGCAAAAAGGAAAGACCAAACAATCAAATGGATTCATTCAATATCATCTTACAGATGAAGATGATAATGTCAGAAATCATTTTCCTTAAACTTTCCAACTTATAAATTGGGTATTCAAAGTGTGTTATATTCATCAGCAAGGTGTCAAGAACTATAAAAGATATTCAAATGGTCTTGTGAGGCACAAAACATGTTTGGTGGCCAGATATGCAAATTGTTTTGTGATTTACACAAAGGGTTTCTGGTAGCCTGATTAAAAATTCAATCACAGCAGTGTTAAAATCAGGACAATATCATTATTGTAATAATTTAAATACACTGATTATAATATGGAAGAATTACTGTGAAATTAAAGCAAGTGCTTCAGATTCATAAATATACGTTTACCTCAAGTATCTAAATGGTTGGCCACTGTTTATCCCCAGCATGGTAAGCTCTAGATTTATGATAAATGGTGGTTGGTTATCAACAAACCAACACCAAACTTAGTAAGAAATAAATTATCTTTGACATAAATGACCTTTAAAACAAGCAAATTTGCTGAATTGATATCCCCCACCAATTTCAAAATTTTGTGACAGACAGGATGACGGACATATGGAAAACGCCTATTCTATATTCCTCAGCCTTTGGCCGGGGGTAAAAAGTGCAAAATAAATAGGTATACATGTTATAAGAACATTAATTCAGAAGAACTGGCATCCTGGTTACAAATCAAAGCTTGTTTATAATTAAAACTGTTCTCAGACATTAATTTGATTTTACTGATAAACTGCAAAGGAATATTTAGAGATAAATTCACCGATGTCAAAGCCATGTCATACCAGGTTGTCATTACTGACACTTGTATACAGGAAATATCAACTGGCTGCCTTTGAAATATAAAATGGCAGTGTATATGATATTTTAAAATATAATTATCAATCATACCAGTTATTAGACCTGAATATTTTTCGTTAATTCTTGTGTGTATGAACTAGTTGAGAAAATTGACATAACAACATACACAACATGACGGTTTCATAAATATCTGTTCACATTGCATAAAATATAAATAATACTTACCAACCTTTTGCAATTCTGCAGATATGTTTACCATACACCATCTGTCCCAATGATAATCAGTAGATATCATAAATGTCCACTCGAGAGACCCATAGTTCCATGTATCAGCACTTCAAACAAGGTTACAAAAGGGCTTGACATGTGTATAATCCCTTAAGAGAGATTTTAAATTGCTGTCATCAGACAGTCCAATATCAATCAGGAATCTGCAGGCAGTGGTAAGGAATCACTCAAGGGAATGAAAGAACTAAACACCCTGACATGTTGGGAATGGGGCTAAACACTCTGACATGTTGGGAATGACAGGGCTGAACACCCTGACATGTTGGGAATGGGGCTAAATACCCTGACATGTTAGGAATGGGGCTTAACACCCTGACATGTTAGGAATGGGGCTAAACACCCTGACATGTTGGGAATGGGGCTAAA